>OZ026613.1:75831809-75878809 GCA_964020975.1 Hermodice carunculata | reverse complement strand
GGGACTAATAATCCTCAGGATCTCAGATTAGTATTCCTCATAAAAGACCAAAATTTGGCACTTAAACAGTTAATTCAAGGGGGATAGTTGCACTTCTTCTTTTTTTTTAATTTTTTGAAAATGTTAAACATGTCAACTACTTCAACTTCTGAACTGCCTATGACACATGTTGAATATAATCAGTGGTAAACACTGTGCACATGCACCTGAACTTGCATATTATTGATGGGATTACTGTAAAGCAGTGGTCATGATACACAAGTAAACAGAGCACATTCAACCACAAGCTGTTGACTAATTTTATCAGTCACTATCCTGTATCACTTGATATACTTGTATTCATTCAACCAACTGATTTTTTACTCACCTCAGTCTGTTATATGCATTCTGTTTGGGTTTTTTGGGTTTTTTTGTTTTTGTTCTTTTTTGTTTTTTAACATCTGATAGACTTATGATTTCTGTGCAGACACACTCAGTTCTGCTCATGTTTATTGGGTCAAAAGTCTCAGGGCACCACCCAGAGGCTTGCAAGCTGGTACCCTGTGCCCCAACAAGCAGCAACAGGGCAGACCTACTCAGAACATAAAAATTTAGCATGAGACTTGAGTGGACAAAGAGTTCATTTCTACATTTCAGCTGCAACCTCATTCCATATCCCTGTTTATTTCCAATAATTCCCTGTGCTTGTGAAACCCCTGCCTGCGAAGCAGACTCTGTTTTTTATGATCTGCTGTTTATGTACTACCTGGTATGCTGGAGGTAGAAGGCCTGCTTTGCAGACGAATGAAACATTTGTGCATGTACCAAAAAATTAATTAATTTATAATTAAACTAGAACAGACTGATTTTCCAACAGAAAATCAAATGTCTCCCGGTGGAACACTTACGTCTTTGAATAAGCTACAGGTGATAAAAAATTACAAATGACCAAGTTTGCTTGAAAATTACAATCCAATTTAAGCTCTCACCTTGATACATTACTCTAGCAATTTTCATCAAGTTCTTCAAGACTTATCGAACGGAAACCAATTTCACATTTAAAAGTGACCCTGTGACCTTCAAAATAAGGTCAAGGTCATCAAAATACAATCCCAACCTTGGTCTTACCTTGATACATAATCCTACCAAGTTTCATGACATTCCATCAAGTTCTTCGAGACTTATTGAATGGAAACCAATTTCACATAAGTGACCCTGTGACCTTGAAAATTCACTCAAGGTCACCCAAATACAATCCCAACCTAGGTCTTGCCTAGATACATAATCCTACCAAGTTTCATCAAATTCCATTAAGTTCTTCGAGACTTATCGCACGGAAACCAATTTCACATAAGTGACCCTGTGACCTTGAGAATTAGGTCAAGGTCACCCAAATACAATCCCAACCTAGGTCTTGCCTAGATACATAATCCTACCAAGTTTCATCAAATTCCATTAAGTTCTTCAAGACTTATTGCACAGAAACCAATTTCACATATATGACCCTGTGACCTTGAGAATTCGCTCAAGGTCATCCAAATACAATCCCAACCTAGGTCTTGCCTAGATACATAATCCTACCAAGTTTCATCAAATTCCATTATGTTCTTCATGACTTATCGAACGGAAACCAATTTCACATAAGTGACCCTGTGACCTTCAGAATTCGCTCAAGGTCACCCAAATACAATCACAGAAACCAATTTCACATATATGACCCTGTGACCTTGAGAATTCGCTCAAGGTCATCCAAATACAATCCCAACCTAGGTCTTGCCTAGATACATAATCCTACCAAGTTTCATCAAATTCTGTCAAGTTTTTCAAGACTTATCGCACGGAAACCAATTTCACATAAGTGACCCTGTGACCTTGAGAATTAAGTCAAGGTCACCCAAATACAATCTCAATCTAGGTCTTGCCTAGATACATAATCCTACCAAGTTTCATCAAATTCCATTAAGTTCTTCAAGACTTATCGCACGGAAACCAATTTCACATAAGTGACCCTGTGACCTTGAGAATTAGGTCAAGGTCATCCAAATACAATCCCAACCTAGGTCTTGCCTGGATACATAATCCTACCAAGTTTCATTACATTCCATTACGTTTTTCATGACTTATTGCACAGAAACCAATTTCACATATGTGACCCTGTGACCTTGAAAATTCACTCAAGGTCACCCAAATACAATCCCAACCTAGGTCTTGCCTAGATACATAATCCTACCAAGTTTCATCAAATTCCATTATGTTCTTCATGACTTATCGAACGGAAACCAATTTCACATAAGTGACCCTGTGACCTTCAGAATTCGCTCAAGGTCACCCAAATACAATCCCAACCTAGGTCTTGCCTAGATACATAATCCTACCAAGTTTCATCAAATTCCATCACGTTCTTCCAGACTTATCGCACGGAAACCAATTTCACATAAGTGACCCTGTGACCTTGAAAATTAGGTCGAGGTCACCCAAATACAATCCCAACCTAGGTCTTGCCTAGATACAAAATCCTACCAAGTTTCATCAAATTCCATTAAGTTCTTCAAGACTTATCGCACGGAAACCAATTTCACATAAGTGACCCTGTGACCTTGAGAATTAGGTCAAGGTCACCCAAATACAATCCCAACCTAGGTCTTGCCTAGATACATAATCCTACCAAGTTTCATCAAATTCTGCCAAGTCCTTCAAGACTTATCGCACGGAAACCAAGTGTTGAAGAACATGAACAACAACAACAACAACAACAACAACAACAACAACAACAACAAGAAGCGGAAGAAACAGGCACTAAAACAATATGTCCCCCGGCTTCCACCGGGAGACATAATTACAGATGATGATGATGATGATGATGATGATGATGATGATGATGATGATGATGATGATGATGATGATGATGATGATGATGATGATGATGATGATGATGATGATGATTGAATGAATAAATGGAAAAAGAAATAAATAAAGAGAACCAAAGGAAAAAATTGACACACAAAGAAGACTGTCATACAACATACAGTCCAGCATGCTTTAATACAGGGTTTCTGCAAGACGGTAAAATGGGTAAAATTTTGTACCCTAAAAGTTTCTGAGTTATGCTTGTATACCCTAAAATTGTTGCTTCAAATCCCCTAAACTTCAAAATTTGCTTTGTAACAGGGTCTATGATCTCCCTTGCAGCAAGTTTTATTTCTCAGGAATTATTTTTCTAAACTTTTTCATACCCTAAATTCTGGTAGAAACACTGTAACAGGAGAGTGTAACACTGTAACCAGAGAGTGTTACACTGTAACGAGAGATGTCACAACAGGGAGGAGCATAAATGGATGCTTCAGGTAGCTATCTGTCAGGCCCAGAGTTGTGTATTCCACTTCAAGTTATAATCAACTTGAAAACTCTTGTGAAAATACAGTGTATTTTCACAAGAGTTTTCAAATACACCAAACCTTTCCCAGTATAATCAAGGTGTGCAGCTGAAATGTCTCTACATTTTATGTGTAGCTCAAGTTCAAAATAAGCAGTTTATTTAATAGGTCTCTTATACCAATAGTCCACTGGATAACCATACCTCTAGCCTTCCAACATTATGTGTATTGCGTTGTGCATTAAACAGAATGTACATAAAATATGCTCTGACCCAGTAGAAGCGATGATAATGTGTACTCAAGTGAATGCAGTATCCAATACATCTTCTAAAGAACTGGATGTTCCTAGATGTGTATTTCCACCACATGGCAGATGTTGCATGTGAATATTTTACATACATACAGCTGCTATCTGATGAATGGATTGGTCTCTTCTGCACTTTTGATAGGGCTAACTAAAATTCATTTGGAACGCAACAAGTTACAACTAACTGCAGGGCATGACATTAAGGATTTTGAGTGGTTATCCCAAAGAAGTTACTCTAAAAATTTGGGACAACCTACAACCTACATTTCTATACAGCTCATAATTTCTGGTTGCCCTAACTCAAAATTTGGTTGTCCTGGACAACCCAAAAGGCCTTTATGTCAAGCCCTGAACAACAAGTAAACAAAGATTTGACATGAGAAGCCGGACTTTCTGCATACAGCAAATTTGAAAGTTCTGTAAGTATGCAAATTACAATGGAAAGTTTATGTAATAGCCATATGCAAAACCAAAGTGCTACACACATGGAATGAATAGACATCCACTGCTAGGTAGCCATGCACAGATGATTAACATGAAAATAAACTTGAATATCTTAGAAACTATTATAGATAGATATGTCATTTCAACTTCTATTCAGAGGTTATTGACCATTGCACATTTAATGAATCTAAAACAAAAGTTGTAGGAATTTAAATTATGCTAATTAGCAGCATTCAAAATTTTCAATCTTGAATATCTTCAACAGTATAATAGATACAGATGTCATTCCAGCTTCTACTATGGTGCTGTTGACCGTTGTGCACTTAATGAATTAAAAACAAAAGTTGTAGAAATGTAAATTATGCTAAGTAGCACCATTAGAAAATTTAAATCTTGAATAACAACACAGCTATAATAGACAGAGATGCCATTCCAACTTCTACGCCTGTGTTATGGAATAGAGTTGTACATTGCCATACCAATATGCTCTGAAAACACACACACACTGATTTGCTATGCAGCAAATCATCTTTTCTTGTTTCAGATCGTATCCATTATGCAACAATAGTAAATATTTTCCTGTGATTGACTTATTTTCTGGTTCCATATGAACAAGGGCTCCTGAACGACAAAGGTACAATGAGATTGTATTTTGTACACCAAATTTTATTCAGAGCTGATCGTGGACTGTCACAAACAGTGGCACATGTGACTGAGAAAGATGAAAGGCCAGCCACCCACTGGTCTTGGCAGCTGTGTAGATGAGGTGTGAATGTGGTGGCTATCCAAACAAATGTTATCTGGTTCTGGGATTAAACACCTCACAATATACATGTACAGTAGTAATTGGACATACATATAGCAGTGGCCAGCTAACTCAACCTGTCATAGACTGTTCAACCCTAGACCTGGGTTTGGAACAAGATCGGTCCTTGTTTGTCCATGTTTTCCACCCATTTTTTTCCATCAATTAAATCAAAATGATTAAACACACTGAAGTTTTGCTACAATGTTACTTTGTCACTGGGACATTGGATTGATAATTATGTGATACGTAGTAACAGTCATAGAATTACTAGAGCTGTACATGTATTTTGCTGTTGTGCCAGTTTTGAAATCAGAATCACCCTGAAGATTAATTTGTAAACACTGTTAAACAAACAAAAAACAAAAGCAAAAAAAAAAAACAATGAATCACTGTTCTTGCTTTTATGAATAATGCATAATTTGGGCAGTTCCACGAATCCTTCCATTGGCCAGTGGTGGCACTGTATTTGGCAACAGCAGCAGCTTTTTCTTGCCAAACCTATCCTAAACATCGTCATATTTGACAAATCAAAGTCACTTTCCACAAAATGTTCGCTACATAAGTTAGATCAGTTCCCAGGGCCTTGCCACTTGTCCCTGTAAATCTTGACTGTGCGGGGTCCACGTTCTCCATAATTTCAGGTCTTTGGGGGAATGTAAACAAGCTGTAGAACTTGTAATGCTACAATCAACAGCAACATACCAACCCATCCTGAGGGGAACAGGGACGAAAATGAATATTTCTACATGCATTTTTAATCCTGTTGGTTTAAATATATTTCATTCAAAAAAGAAACAAATCAAGGAGAAGGGCAAAAGAAGACAATCATGTTGATAAAGGGTGAATAAAATATGTTTAAACCAAGTGAAATTGACAACCATGGCTCGCTAGCATGGTCGGAGTCTTCCCTGTCAGCCAGCGGTGTTGCGTTTGTGACATCACAAGCCTTTCGCACCTTGTGGGTGTCAGAAATAAATGAAAAGCGGTGATTGAAGGGGCAGTGAGTTTTTAACATAAAAATGGGAATACAAGCATTATTTTCAAATCCATTTTTTTTAAATCCCACTGTACGGTGAGAACAACCCATGAGTCACCCATGTATCAAATTTGAACATGGTCAATCAAGAGGACCTTTAAATGAAGATAATTATTTTTTTTGTTTTGGCCTTCATGTTGTTAAAAGTGTCCTCTTTTGAAACACGTTAAGGAAAAAGCTACCTTTCCTTCGGCTTTAAGTAAACACATTAAGGCAGACAACAATTTACATCTGCGCACTTTTGAGCGATTTGAGCAGGAAAGGATTAAGTAAGCACATTTGCACCTCAAAAAAAAAAACAGGTAGGCCTGTAACTTAAACATGTTAAATGTAACTCTTTCACACACCAGGCAGTACAGGCCTACCTTGGGATGAACAGGTGTACACTAACTTGAGAAACATTTTGACAACTTTGGCAATCTTTCACCTGAACCTCTACCAAGAAACACCTTGTACCAAAGCAGAGTAAATATGCAAATGTACCTTTTTGATATTATCAGCAAAGTTCAGCGACAGGACAAGCAATGGTCTGGGAGGGGGGGGGGGAGGTTTCCTCGTGGTTACCCTAGTTTCCAAAATCCCCACCCCCTATTTGTGTAGATATGCCCCATCAGCAAATATGCATCAATAGCATACAAAGCATACTGACAGAGGCCATTGTCTTTCAAACTAAAGCATGTCAAATGAACTGCAAAAAAATTAACAGAAAAAAAATCTCAACAGCATTTATTTTAAGATGTGTAGAAGAATCTACTAACTAGTACCAACTGTTACCTTACCACAAAAAGTCGTGAATTGTAAAATGTATGACATACCCCCTGAAATAATAGACCAAACATATATTAAACACACGCCAGATACATATATGTACAGTTCATATGAAATCTGATGAAATTACTCCCGCTTAATTGACAACAGCAAGGGCATGTTGCAAATCAACATGCACATAGGTCAACCAAATTATACAGATCAATGAACTTTGAGAATTGATCTGTCACTGTACATGAACATATGGTATATATTACAAGGCAAGGCCACATTACCTCGAAGGTCTGCAAATAAACATAGGCCTACATGTATTGCCTACATACATGTACACTGCACTTTCAACCAGGATATGCTGGAAGCATTATCACCAAAATATAATAAAAAGCTGATAAATGAATTTCATTTATTTATTTGAGTCTGACTGAAAATGGTCAAGACTTGATAACATTTATCATGGTGCAAACAATTTTGTGATGGAGTTCCACAAGTTCACACATACATGTATTATTGAAAACACTGACACTCCAACATCTTTTGCTTTTTGATTTGCTGGATCTTTAGAACATAGAAAAGAAAAAGCATAGTGATTTTTATTTATGAACTATTTTTTTGGAAGAATGCGAAATATTTAACTTTCATATACATATGGTAAATGCATCTCTCTGTTTTAAAAACATTCATATCATTTTCTTTTTATCATTGACATAATTACCCTTTTTTTTGGTAAATCCTGTGGATGAACTTTATATACCAAAACTGATACAAGCCATCTTATAAGTCCAAATAATAGGTTTGACCCCCTGTTATCATGTTGCAAATAACTGTCCAGACACATATTTTTCTGTGCTATATCCCATTGGTATGGACCTACCCTAATCCTGATCTTACTATGTTTCCATTCTTGTACTATCTCAGAGTTAAACCGTCACATTTTTCACAAATGAAAATAAAGCAGCCTACAAGAATAAAATATTTAACTTTTGATTATCATTTAAATTTTACACAGCAAACACATCAGCTTGCACACTCTTTCTGTGGGCTGACCTCATTTTTCGGAAACTGATTATACACACACATACACACACATACACATATATATACTTATACATGTATGTATGTATGTATATGTTTGTGTGTGTGTGTGTGTGTGTGTGTGTGTGTGTGTGTGTGTGTGTGTGTGTGTGTGTGCATGCATGTGTATCACTGACACCTCTTTTTCACACCAGTATAACCCAAGAAGAGTTTCCATACATCTCACAACACTATGGCAGTTGTTCATCTCTTTTCTGCTTTTAGTTGTTGTTTTTTCAATCACTGTTGATTAATCAATCATGACATTTCCATTGATTCCCATCACCACTGGATAGGCCCCCACCTGCACAGACAGACTCCTGGAGGGCACAAGGTACTGAGGGTGCTGCTTCACCTAGGCAGTGGGGTGAGGGGAGAGGGTAGCTATGCAGGCAAGACAGGTACCTTAACCTTCCAGTCTGGCTCCTTTCTATTTCTCCACTGTTCATACATAAAGAGAAATGACTTTAGTTAAACCTGCAGTACAAGTAAGTCATTCCCAAATCTCCACATGCAGACCCTACCCGCCTCACCCCGCCTCGCCCCACCCCTCGCCCCACCCCACCCTACCCCCCACCTCCCCAACAAGACAATGAAGCCCTTTCTTCCCAAAATGAATTAGCATCGCAAAATGACTTAGGCAACCCAAACGCGAATGATCTGTCCTTGGGCACAAATGCAACTGTTAGCAAAATTGATTTCTTCTCATAAATTTTGGGTACTGTTCAGCTGCAAGGTTTGGGAAGTTTGTCTTTCAAATGCACTTGTGGCATCATAGAACTTTCCAGACTTCAACTGACATGGAAGCTAATGCACAAAATACATACTGAGGTGCTTTATACTTCTGCTGTTTGGAATTTTGCAAGTCTAAAACTACAAAAACCTATCATCTTTTACTAAATCTTTGTCTATATTATGTTTTGTGACCACAGGACGGCCAGGTCTCAAACCAGCAACCTTCGGCACCAATCACCTAGCCGAAAATGGGAAACGCACATACCAACTGCACCAAATTCAAATATGTGTCACAAGGAATTGTGACTTTGTTTGGTTCTTACACTGGTGTTACCAACAGTCCTATTTTAAGTTTTTTGGGAACATTTTGTCTCAGTAACTGGAATTATAAACATAGACCACTCCAGGTTCTATTTTGGCATTAATTTGCAAGGTTGCCAAATTGCTATCAGTAGATACATAAAAATGTCTATTGACAGAACACTTCACACTTAAATTGATTATTGAGGCAAAACAAAATTGAGAATCCCTCCTATACATAGCATTTTTTCTGTCTCTCTCATTCACCGATACATATGGTGCAGATCAGAGTCCCCCATCCTGATCAGTAAGACTGGAGTCTCTGGGATAGTTTCACATAACCTCCACGTAGCTTAAAGGTATAGCTCACAGGTTGTTAACCTGTCATGTTGACTGTGCCTATGTAGGGACTATGATGTACTAAACATAAACAGCATTGTATTGTACTTTAGTTTATTCAATAGTACACAGTTCACACACAACTCATGAACAATAATAATATAAGATACAAGAAGTAGAATGTCCAGCATAGGAAGAAACATGTTATGCTGTCTCTCTACAAATATGCAAATCCATCCACTTCTTCAGACTTAATCAGTCACGATTTTGCAATTTTAAGTTTTGGCAGGGATTAATCAGAGCTGTAAACAGCCCAGGACCTTCCAGGACAGTCCTGCATTTGAGAATATATATCGAAATTGGTCCAGGAACTTGGTTA
The DNA here is from genome assembly GCA_964020975.1 of Hermodice carunculata. Taxonomy (NCBI): domain Eukaryota; kingdom Metazoa; phylum Annelida; class Polychaeta; order Eunicida; family Amphinomidae; genus Hermodice; species Hermodice carunculata. Next base: position 75,869,269 of record OZ026613.1, on the reverse strand, counting down.
AAAAAAAAAAAAAGACAGTCCACATTCACTTGACGGCTGGTAAACATGTGGTATTGCAAACTTAAGTGCAGGCACAGGCCCACATTGTACCTGTTATCATAAACACAAATTATTGTTGCATGTGCAATGAAGGATCTGCATTGGATTGCTTTGTCTGTGACATATTTTGCCCAGGCATGTACCGACCGGTACACAATAAAATCTCCAGACTTCAACCTGTGATTTTTTTTTCTATGTGTGTTTGTGTTATGCAGACAGTATGAAAAGTAAAGGTCTGTGAGGCACTGCCCAGCTTATTTTGTCTGGACTGGATACTGAGCTAACATAGCAGTCTGAGTAACCAAGAAGAAAAAGATATATTTTATACAGCTATTAATATATATTTATGGCCCACTAAAACTCATCTGCAGCAACACAGATTCTATACTTGTTGGTCCAAATGTCCAGAAATGTCAAAAACTCCCCATCAGTGTGTTTTGAATACTTTTGAACTGGCATAGTTGCTTTAATTCCATTGTATTAGTCTGTTTTGAAGACTTTTGAACTGGTAAAATTCCTTTAATTTCATTGTTTATTCTTATTTTTATTGCTTATTTCCCTAATGGCACAAAGCCATGAAAATAAAAACACAGTCAAATAGTATTTTAACATTGTTTGAATAGGAATTATGTCCAAAATAGTGAAATTAAAACTACAGTAAAATGTCATTAATACAACAAGTTAATGAGTATTGCAGAGCAATACATAGTCCCCCGCTCGTCGCCCACGAGGTTGAATGGACTACTATATAGGGGTGTGACCTAGATGAAAAAAAAAATTAAAAGTATGGCACATTCTTAGATTAAGCTTCACATCTGTGTAAAATTTCATTAATCTAAGTAAAAGGACAAAAAAGTTATGGCCCGGACAAGATTTTGAATGGATTTCACAGTGACCTAGATATTTGACCTAGTGACCTACTTTTGCCATGTGACACAACAACTCCCCAGGTAGTATTAAAATAATAAATTTGGTAGCTGTAGGTATTATAGTAAGGGAAATATGGCATGGACAAGGTTTTACATGGAGTTTACACTGTGGCCTAGATATTTGACCTAGTGACCTAGTTTTGCATCGTGAGCCACTTTTAGGTCACAATACATTATCAGTAAACTTTTATAACAAGAAGTCGAAATTTTTTAAGAATTACAGTAAGGACATAAAAAATACTGTACATTTATGTATTACTGTGACCCAAATATTTGACGGACGGACGGACACACGGACGGTGCCCATTACCATATCCCCTCTAAGGTCTACCCACCATAAAAAAAAATCAAAGGGCTGGCATCAGTAATTTAGAAGATATGGCCCGGACAAAATTTGTATTGTATCTTGAGCTTGCTTAATGAACTTTGTTAATTAATTAATTAATGCAAGTAATTAGCCACAGAAAACAATGCGTATGCACACCTACTACCTAAGGTCTACACACCATAAAAAATTCAAAGGGCTGGCATTAATAGTTTAGAAGATATGGCCGGGACAAAATTTGTCTTGCTTAACGAACTTTGTTAAATAATTAATTAATGCAAGTAATTAGCCACACAAAACAATGCCTATGCACACCTACTACCTATGGTCTATCCACCACAAAAAATTCAAAGGGCTAGCATTAATAGTTTAGAAGATATGGCCCGGACAAAATTTGTCTTGCTTAACGAACTTTGTTAAATAATTAATTAATGCAAGTAATTAGCCACACAAAACAATGCCTATGCACAGCTACTACCTAAGGTCTACCCACCATAAAAAAATTGAAGAGGTAGCATTAATATAGGGAAGATATGTGCCGGACAAAATTTGTTTCTGTATATTTACATATCGTGGTGACCCAACTATTTGACCTAGTGACCTAGTTTTGCTTTATGACACTTTCTTAGACTAAGCTTCACATTTGTGTAACATTTCATGACTCTAAGTAAAAGGACAAAAAAGTTATGGCCCGGACAAGATTTTTCATACATATGTATTCTGTGACCCAGATATTTGACCTAGTGACCTACTTTTGGCACACCATACACCTCTATCCTAGGAAGTACAAACACATTAAATTTGGTAGCTGTGGGTGTTATGGTGTTGGAAATATGGCCCGGAGAAGCTTCGGACGGACGGACGGACGGACGGAAGGACGGACGGAAGGACGAGGTGCAAACCTATAGTCCCCCACCAAGTGGGCGGGGGACTAAAAACCTTGAAAATTTAAACATGCAAAAATAAAGCAATTAACAGTGTATATCATAATTTTGAATTGAGAATACACCAAATTGCACAATTTTGCTAGTTTTTTTATGTCTTTTCAGATTTTGTATAGAAAAGGGTGGGTGGAATAGCCATGGCCCTGAGTACCACTTCACTCCATGCAGGTACTGGCTACGCACAACCAAATAAAATGTCCAGGATTCACATTTCAAATGCTGACAGCCCTGATTAATATACATCTTATGTTATTCTTCAAAAGAACACTTGTCTTAACCCATTCCTGGTCTGAGTATGAATGAGTTAATAGTTTTCCTTGGCAGGGGTCAGGCACATTGCTCTCAACCCATGCCAAGGAAAGAGCTATTGACCTAGGGCGTGCCATCATGAATGGTCTTTCATACAAATCTCAGCGAAAATGTTGTCTAGTAACAAGAAATTTAAAGCCAAAGGAAAGGCAGGTCACTTTCTGCATCCAGTACACGTGTCCATATCCTTACTTTAATATTCCAGTTAAAAAAAAAAAAAAAAAAAATCTTCGAGTGGGTATCAATATTTTGCAACTTTTCAGTGACAAAGTATCAACTGCAGTATGCCTCTGTATTTGCCACAGCCCAGGCTCTACATCCGGGCATCACCCAAAACCATGATGTAACAACCTCTCAACAGCTATGGGCTGCTATGCTGAATGCTAGGCTTGTGCAGCCAATTGTAAGGCCTTGCCAAACAGAAGCCACAATGTATGGGGATCTTTGTGCATTGTATTCCTATGTGGCAGTTGTTCACACCTTCACCCACTCCAGCCAGTCCTTGTGGGACTATGATCTCCTTAACCTAATTAACTTAGCTAATTATCTGGCTGGATCATGCCCAGTGCTATGCACAGTAACTGCTAGCGTGTTCCCACACAACTTGGAATACACACTTCTTTTCACGTGATATGCATGGCCCGGGTCTATGCCAACAAATCGTCTTCACATGAATGTTAAATTTTGAGATATGATTCAGAATTTTTATCCACTGGGATTTCATGTGTCAATACAAAAGCTGTCCATTCCAGTGGCTGCCACTGAATTTTCATGGGGACAGATCGAGTCTCTCTCTCTCTCTCTCTGTTTCTTTAACTTAGGGCAAGGGTAAGCTTGGTATTACTTTATTCCTCAGAGATTGTAGTCAAGCCAGGCTACCTGTTAGTCAGTACATAGAGTACTATACATACAGTATAATATTTTTATGGTCAGTAGTACAGTATGAGAGGGCCTCACTCCTGCATTCCCGTTCCAGCTCAGTCCACAGCACTTTTTCCACTGGAACTTCCTCAGTCTCTTAAAAAGTTCAGGCTGATCTGCATATCCCTCTAAATGATCACTCACAATGATGTGTCAGAAATAAAAACTTTTACCGGGGTAACACAACAATTTGACTTAGTCAAACAAGATTCACCCAGATCAGCTGGTCAAGGCACACACCCAGTAAGCTATGTTCATGAGCTTGAGAGGTCACTATGTCACTTCTGCTTTCTCTGGGCCCTCAATATGTCGGCAACAAAGCTTACCGACAGAGCAGTGATATCAGCAGCTTTTATTGCTTGCTTCAGGCATTAAATGAAGATAATTATTTTTTTTGTTTTGGCCTTCATGTTGTTAAAAGTGTCCTCTTTTGAAACACGTTAAGGAAAAAGCTACCTTTTCTTCGGCTTTAAGTAAACACATTAAGGCAGACAACAATTTACATCTGCGCACTTTTGAGCGTTTTGAGCAGGAAAGGATTAAGTAAGCACATTTGCACCTCAAAAAAAAACCAGGTAGGCCTGTAACTTAAACATGTTAAATGTAACTCTTTCACACACCAGGCAGTACAGGCCTACCTTGGGATGAACAGGTGTACACTAACTTGAAACGTTTTGACAACTTTGGCAATCTTTCACCTGTACCTCCTACCAAGAAACACCTTGTACCAAAGCAGAACAAGTATGCAAATGTACCTTGTCAATATTAACAGCGAAGTTCAGCGACAGGACAAGCAATGTTCTTGGGGTGTTTTTCCTCATGGCTACCCTAGTTTCCAAAATCCCCACCCCCCATTTGTGTAGATATGCCCCATCAGGAGATATACATAGATGACATACAAAGCATACTGACAGAGGCCATTGTCTTTCAAACTAAAGCATGTCAAATGAACTGCAAAAAATAAACAGAAAAAAATCTCAACAGCATTCATGTTATGATGTGTAGAAGAATCTACTAACTAGTACCAACTGTTACCTTACCACAAAAAGTCGTGAATTGTAAAATGAATGACATACCTCCTGAAATAATAGACCAAAGATACATTAAGCACACACCAGATACATATATGTACAGTTAATATGAAATCTGATGAAATTACTCCCGCTTAATTGACAACAGCAAGGGCATGTTGCAAATCAACATGCACATAGGTCAACCAAATTATACAGATCAATGAACTTTGAGAATTGATCTGTCACTGTACATGAACATATGGTATATATTACAAGGCAAGGCCACATTACCTCGAAGGTCTGCAAATAAACATAGGCCTACATGTATTCCCTACATACATGTACAGTGCACTTTCAACCAGGATATACTGGAAGCATTATCACCAAAATATAATAAAAAGCTGATAAATGAATTTCATATATTTATTTGGGTCTGTTTGAAAATGGTCAAGGCTTGATAACATTTATCATGGGGCAAACACTTTTGTGATGGAATTGCACAAGGTCACACATACATGTATTATTGACAAAAACACTGACACTCCAACATTTTTTGCCTTTTGACTTGCTGAAAATGTATACATCTTCAGAATGTAGAAAAGAAAATGCACAGTGATTTTTATTTATGAACTATTTTTTTGAAAGAATGCAAAATATTTAACCTTCATATAAATATGGTAAATACATTTCTCTGTTTTAAAAACATTCATATCATTTTTTTTTTTTTATCATTGACAAAATTACCCTTTTTTTGGTAAATCCAGTGGACGAACTTTATATACCAAAACTGATACAAGCCATCTTATAAGTCCAAATAATAGGTTTGACCCCCTGTTGTCTTGTTGCAAATAACTGTCCAGACACATGTTTTTCTGTGCTATACCCCATTGGTATGGACCTACCCTAATCCTGATCTTACCATGTTTCCAGTCTTGTACTATCTCAGAGTCATCCCCTCACATTTTATGTACAAATAAAGCTGGGGTTTTTTTTTTTTTTTTTGGTAACAGTTTCTTTAATTTTGGACAAGTTCATTTTTTGCACTTATAAACCCAAGCTTCATCAATGAGACTGCTGTTTAACCCTTAAAGTGTTAATCACAGCTATAGTTGTTTTCTCATTACTGTTAAACATACAATGGTTAAAAGATTCCAATTCCTTATGAAGATACCTGTCATTCAAATACCAGCAATCCTAGTCTAAAGCAAAAAGTAGTCTTGGTCAACAGCTTTCCTCAGGACACTTTGCGCGCATTGCATGCAAAGTGTCCCGAGGAAAGCTGTTGACTAAGTCTGAACTCAGAGCTTTAAGGGTTAATATTTACCACATATTATCTTTAAAATGCATTTAGACATGTCAGGGCAAATGTCTAAAGAGCTACAACTGAAAAAGGTCAATATACTATCAGTACTTACGTTGAGGCGTCTATAAAATAGATTACCAAAGATGCTATGCTGAGTAGAAAAACAAGCACCACCTGCAACAGACAAAATGAATAAATGTAAATTACATGTATTGATATGTGTTTCATAATAATACAGATTAATTTGAGTCTTGAGATTTTTTTTACAGCATAAAAGCAATTTCACTTTCATTATTCATACGTGCAAGATTAACAATGTGCAACTAAAACTGTATATGCTACGTTGAAGCAGTTTCAAAAATATTTTTTAACCCCAAAGATTTGTTACCTAGAACTACAGTCTGTGAAATTTTACTTTCTGAATACTGCCACTAAATTGCCAAGAGATTTCAATAAATATTAGGCCAGCCTGAAAAATAGTTTTCTGTTTCGTATAACGCGCCCGGTGTCCGCAAAACGTTGCGGTTGGAATATTTTTTTCAACAGTGCAAAAAAAATTTTTTTCAGGCTTGATTTGATGCTTTTCGCACGCCCAGTGTGGCAGTTCTGTAAACGCATATCATTTGCGTACCTACCATGAATGCTATCGGTACATCGTAGTAAATTTGCATATACATTATTGGCAAGTTCCTTGCAATAAAAGGTGTTCCTAAATCAAATTCAAACGAAAATTTTAATATTTCAAATCAGAAATCGAGTGTGCGCACCGTCGACATCTTTCCTGCAACTGTACACAAACAGCTGCTTTGGCCATGTGGGCTGATGCACAACACATCACCCGATTGGTCAATTGAGTCACATGCAAAAATGAGCCAATCACGGCTCGTGTTACAGTGTTTTCATCATGGCTTCCGCCCACTGAACATGTGTGAATCTGCCGTAATTTACGGAGGGAACACACAAACGGGAAGCTTTGTTTATATTGCAGCATGCGAAAATAAAGATTCCAGTGTTTATTGCAACAATTATTTGGAGTCACAGGCAAATACGCAAAGGTAGGGGATAGCGGGAATAGCCGAATGTGTCCCAAATCAGTCCGTGAGACTGGGTCAGTTCACCGCAGAGCCACTCCACGCTGTCACTTGCGTGTGACTGGAACTTGAAGTCATGTCAAGGCACCTATTTTTTCCAACACTGTTAGAACCCACCGATAAATGGCATTTGATGTTAATTCGCAGACGAATTCGCCATGCAAATTTTATTGTATTTTGACTCTGCTTTGACATCGTTGGGGCACATCACGCTGACGGTGAATAGTGTGACCCCGCTCAGCAAACCAATAATTACTGCCGGTACCTTTGCTATCATAATGTAATCGTATGTAGTCAGTGAAAATGTCTGCTTGTGTTGACAGAGATAAAGTTCTGATGAATACAACTGCGGACCAAGTAATTGTTTAAACTTGGAAAACTTGGAATGTTTATCAATTAGCGATTATTATCACCTATCGCGGCCCCACGCACGTGCTGCAAAAGCTCTGATTTTTTAAGTGATTAGACCGCCCCCCCCCCCCCCCCCGTAGCCAGCCTTGCAAACAACGGTGTCATGAAAAATTGAGGAATACCTCGAATAGAGTTCCCAGCGAAAAAAAAGTTGGTTGTCCGACCGGGCAAGAACCTATTAATCTTAACTTGACGAGATTAAATCTGACTTGACCATGGAGCAATAAAACTCTTAATCCACGTCCCTGCACATACACACAAAAGAGGTGTGTTCATCACTTGTTATATTCACTCTGAACCCTCATCATACACCCCTCCCCTCCCCTGCTGTTGTCAAGTGAAAATTAAAACTACACATTTGTATTTGATAACTTACTCTTTTTCTTCTGTGATATTTTGAAAAAAGGGCAACTTTATAATTACGCTAATCCTTTGTTTCTTGAAGCCCTGTACATGTACATGTTTAAAATAGCAAAAGACCCACCCCAATTCAAGCCGAGGTATATTTACAGTAGGGCTACTCTGTCTCAGCGCCAGCCTGAAGCATATATTGTCCCGCTACAACCTCATCTGTGGCAGAGTCTCCTGCTTTAATACAGATTTGATAAAAAATGTTCAACCTGGAATCTTGTTTATCTTGTATCAATACTAAGTCCATCAGTCCCCGTACTGGCATGATGCCCATATTGCATTAATACATAGTAGGTATGTGCACTTAAAAAAAAAATATTTAAAAAAAAAAAAAAATCCTCCCTGCCTCATCAAATTTTTCAAGGCCCTGTTATACGAAACAGAAATATTTTTAAGGCTGGCCTTATCCATCCACACCACTTACAAGTAACCATTCTTATGCAACAAGAAATAGACAATACGTTCAGATCCTAGATCCCAAAGAAATACAAATGGTAAGTAATAAGACGCACGCATAATATTAATGTCCCACCAAAATCTTTGATCATTGCTATGAAATGGTGACAAGCAGGTGCCATGATACAGGTGTATTTATTGGCAGAACGCCAACAGTGTTACCAACATTCGTGGGAATAATGAATACAATATTCCAAACGGGACTTGTTGTTATGGTCAAGGTCAGCGTGTGTTTGGAGAATATGACTCTCACTTTTCATAAAAACAGTCAACTCTGCGGAAGTTGCCACCAAGGCAAGGCAAACATATGTTGCCATGTTGGAAACAGGGATCAGCCCATACACACAGGTACTTTCCTACTGAATGATGCAGACCAAACCACACCACAGTTGATGTTCATATTAAATTCTCAGATGTATGTCTTTTGTGTTAAGCTAAGAATCCATGTGTCCGCAAAATTCATTGCATGATCCATATGCATATACCCATGTGTAAGGTGCCCTTGTTCATATGAGTAAATTGTGATTCCATGTGACCATAAAAATTGTCCACTTAGGCTGCCCTGTGCAAAAAGTAGGTCTGTCTGATCCGAACAAGACCATTATTTTAGGGAATCCTAAGTCCAGAAACCATCCGTGTGCATATATTAATCGCTGCGGGAGCGATTGGACAGTTTATGCAAGTAGTACTGACACATTGTGGATCACATATACAATACATGGAATCAGGGCAATTGAATTTTATATTGTGTGATATTTTTTCACATTTACGCATATACATATGCCTACAGATACGAACTGGGTATGGACACATGTATTCTCACCTTAAAACCAAAAATATACACCTGTTCTTTGTCTTAATTTTCCAAGTATGCCTTTCACTGGCAAATATGTTGATGTATGTGTATATTGACAGATGTACAATTCCAAACTGGTACATGTGCAGCAGTGGAAATAAAATAATAATAATGAAAAGAAAACAACTTATTTTTTGGTAGAGCCATCAACGTCTTGTATTTTTTTTAGTCTCGAAATGTGATGGTGTTGCATAGGTACATGTATATATTTTGGAGGCCCAGGTGACAGTCCATGTTGTCCTTTACTGGCATCCCCTGCCATAATCTTGTGAAATTTTATATTAGGCCTAACTTGTTGACCCAATGAGTTATAGACTGTATGCCCTTTTCATTGTTATTATTTTTGTCTACATGGTCTATGAAATTGGAATTCTGAGTTCTATGTTTACCCAGAAGTACCCAGTGGCAATACTTAAAAGTAGACTATCACAATCAAAAGCTCAGCATGAACACTCACACATGTACTTCTCTTGGCCAAGTTGCATGGTTCTCCATTTTAGGATTAATTTTATGCTACAGCTGTAGACTTCCATTATTTTCCCCACAAACCTTGCCCAAGTATGTAATTAGTACTCCAGCAAATACTTAAGTAACCCTTCAAATTTAGGATTTTTACGTGGGAGGGCCCTTGTCATTACCGTGAGTTATTATAATGGAATATACCAACTCCTAGTATAAAATTCAAGGAGTCTTCATTAAAATTAAAGAGTCTTGGACTCCAGAATTCCCCTTCACGCCCAACCGGATGATGATGTACATTCAGGTTCTTTCATGCATTTTACTGGTGTCTGCAAAATTAATGGATGTAGATTTTAATCAATTTGCAATATGCCCAGCAGGGGACAAGTCTAACAAAGTGGTTATACAAGGCGTCAGCAAGCCATCACAAAGAAACCCTGATGAGATCTGATAAATTCAAAATACATAGCTACCCACATATTATTATAGGCAAGAACAAGAACAGAAGGTTCAATAACTGCCTAAAAGAGGGCCCTGCAGTCAGTGGCGGGTTAGGGTTGTGTAGTCCCATTACTTTACATTGTAATTTGCAACTTAATAACTTGAAAACTACAGCACATAGAAACACCAAATTTCAGACAGTAAATCAAGATGCATAACTAAATACCTCACAAAAATCATATAACCACAGCTACACAAGTGATCAGTTTATTTGAGGTTGCTTTTACATACAAACTAATGGGAATACACAGCTCTAGCCCTCCAAATATTTGTGTATTCAGTTGTGTATTGGGGGTGAATACAGACCTTACAGCTAATTCTGAGCTTTCCTATTAACACATTCATGTGTCTTATTTCAGGCCTTTCCATGAACAAACCCCTGGCCAGCTGCAAATAGCTCTTCATGGGGAGCTGCTCATATCAACTCATTTTACTGTCGAGGGGAGTTATCCACAGCTCTCCTGATGTGTTTCAGGTGTGTGTGGAGGGTACTGCGAGTGATCTCTCCCCTTGAATGGCAAGGCCCGTTATTATATATATATATATATATATATATATATATATATATATATATATATATGCAATTACAAATTTCACAATAAAGTGTTCATATTTTCAGTATAAATGTATTATAAACTGGGATGACAAAGGAAGTTGCAATACATACAACTGCTGCACATGTATGTAATACGTTGATACAGTGAAACCTGTCTACAGGGGGCACCACTGGGACTGTGGAAAAGTATCCCTATTAGCAAGGAGTCCCTGGTGTGGCACTTGAAGTACTAATAATGGGATACATGTTGTACATGTATTCGTACCAAATGAAAAACGCTTAGATTAACCATTTTTGACACATGTGTATACCCATATATTTACCCCAGGCTATGAAAAGACAAGAAAAATTCTATCTTTTTACCAGTTTTTTTTTTTTTTTTTTGCATTTGTTTTAGGCTTTGGGTTGATCTCAGGGGATCAAATTGCTAACTGAAAGTGCTGCATTCATCTCAATAGCCTTTGATTGCATACATTGATTTACTTATTGAAGCATTTCAGGTTAGTTCCAAAGCACTGAGCATGCCTGACAAGAGTTAGTTCACCTGTGACTGTGGATTGACAAACTGTCGTCATGTAGGGGAGGCAGCTGTGTACACAAATGCTTGACACAGTAAACCAGAGAGCTGTTTTTCTACAACAGGTTTGTGAATAAACTGTAAAACTGACTCAATGAGAAAAAGTATAGGTTCAGAGATGCCAACTGTCCCTCATCATCAGGGACAATCTCTGAGATAAGCTGAAAATTGATCAACTTACAGTACGTGTCCCTCATCTGAACTGAGTATTTACTGCTATATTCTTTGTCATTATTTTGTGTCCCTGATGGTCTGGACTACTTGTCCCTGAAATGACACTTTGAATGTTGACAACCCTGTCGATTGGCCCCATTGAAAAAAAAAAAAGTATAGCCTGACAGGCTTTCCACCAGAAGATTTTTTAACTCTTAAGGTGCTAATCACTGTTATAGTTGCTTTCTCATTACCATTAAACATATAATGGTTAAAAGAGTCAAATTCCTCATGAAGCTACCTTTCATTCAAATACCAGCAAGCCTTGTCTGAAGCAAAAAGGAGTCTTAGTCAACAGCTTTCCTCAGGACACTTTGTGCGCAATGCGCGCAAAGTGTCCCAAGGAAAGCTGTTGACTCAATCTTAAATCAGCACTTTAAGGGTTAAGGGTACGTAATTGATGTGAAAGATATGTCTTGGGATATTATTCTCTTGAAAAAGTGTATATTTGAAGCTGAAAAGTTTTTATATAGGGGATAATGGCTGTCATATTGAGGAATCAGTAGATCTTTTAGGGTAGGAAAACATACCCTAACATTTTTTAAGGGTATTATATTTTACTCTAAATACCCTACATGGCGGAAACCCTGCATGTCCACATTTGAGGGGTAAAATTTTGATTGGGGACTGAGATTACTGTCCCTAATACACAGTAAAGAGGTATCCCCCATGCTTTACTGAGGTAATGTTAATATGAACAAGATGAAAAGGACTTTAAAATATTTGGTTCTGGGAAAAAGTGTCCCATATGAGGATGTGAACCCTTTTTAACCCTTCCCCCCTCGAATTGACACTTGAGTGAACAACTTTCCTTGGCATGAGTTAGGCACTAAGTGCACAACTCATGCCAATGAAAGTTGTTGACATGGGGTATGTGATCTTGATAGGGTTCATCTACAATTCTCAGTCAAAATTGTTTTTCATTACTGTTGAAATTAGTTGAAAACACTGAAACCGACGACATTTGACCCCCAGCCGGTTTTGGCTGGTTTAAGCGGAAAATGGTTAAGGTGTACTTATTGACAGGTTTTACTGTACAGTGAAACCTGCCTTAAGAGACCACCCTTACACATGACCAAATTGTTGTCTCTTGCAGCAGATGGTCTCTAATATAAGTGTATTATAGACATGAAAAATACTGAGCACAGTAGGCCTATCATGAAAAGGTGGTCTTTCAAAGATGGGGGGTCTATGATTGGAATGTTGAGTGGCCTCTCAAGACAGATACCACAGTGCATCTGAAAATATTAAGGCAGATCTTCTTGGGTCCTGTGGGTGGTCTCAATCAAATCCGCTAAACAAATTTTATATAAATTTTACCGAACAAAACTTTTAAAAAAATTACATGCACATGTTTTACGTTTCCACAGTGGCTTCATTTTTTTCTCTACAGAGTACATAAATTATCTATTTTGCACTGTCAATTGCCTGGCACCTTGCCAAGCACCCAGTGAACGGATACATTTCATCTCAGAACGGGATACATCTGATCAGAGCCTATGGGAATAACAAACATGAATACAAAAAAATCCCTGCTGCTTAGTCTGAATCTGACCTCTGTATTTTATCTGCAATAAACAAAGAGCTGACGACGGCCTGAAGTGGAGGCATTGGCATTCCCCTGTCTGGTACATGTATATCAGTCACTAAGTGTCCTGTGAGAATCTGATTGTGAAGCCAATATCAAATCGTTTACTCAGGAATCTTACTGTAAATGTACAGTAACCAGTCGTCCCCCTCTTAGAAGACCCACATACCCACGATCTCCCCTCTCAAATGACTGCCACTTCTATACAGAAGGGATGGCAATTCCATCATATTATTCCCTCTCTAGAGGACCCACTTGTATGGCAATTGGCCACTTTTTTGGCTGGATTTAGCATGGCCTTGTAAATAAGGGGTGGGGTGGGAGGCTCACAGTATTATGAAAGATAAAATATCTCCTGGATTTTCACCATGACCTAATGCAGAGGTCACTTCAAAGCAGAGGCTCCTCCAAGTCTTGCAACCAAGTGGGGGATCTCCGGCTTTTGCTGTTTTCCTGGATGATATTTTCCTAGATTTCCTATACCCCACTTCTAAACAATGCTTGCCATGTTGAACTGAAAGGGCTCCTACTCTTTGCACAACTGTTGCTTCTCTTCAAACTTGAAACACTTGACACTATTTCCCGCCCACCCTGACCTCCCACTATAATTATGAAAGACCACCTGCTGATTGACAGCAGATTGGTTTGGCACAATGCTGGGTTAACTCTTTCAATGCCAACTGTGACTTAAGTCACACTACTTTCAAAAACAAACTGCTCTGATTTAAAATAAGGCTGCTAGATAAACGTTCCTTGCAAAAAGACCATTCATTCAAGTTCTGGCATGCCTGTACTTATATAGTGTATAATAGTTCAGGTCAACAGCTTTCCTCTGCAAGCTTTGGGTGCTTTGAGCCTGAAGCAACTGCTGAGGAACTCTATTAACTTCAACAGTAGTCAACAAGATCAATGCGCTCTGATTAACATGATGACACCAGATTCCTGTTCTTTGTAACCCAACCTTTCATTCAGCTACCAGCATGCCTTCAGTTCTAAAGACCATAAGAGCGGTTCAGGTCAAAAGATTACCTTTAACCCTTTCCTCCTTAAAGTAAAACTGAGTCAACAGCTTTCCTTGGCGTGGGTTAAGTGCCCAACCCATGCCAAGGAAAGCTGTTGACATGGGATATGTGATCTTCATAGGGTTCATCTACAATTCTCAGTCAAAATTGTTTTCCATTACTGTTGAAATTAGTTGAAAACACTGAAACAGACGACATTTGACCACCAGCCGGTTTTGGCCAGTTTAAGGGTGAAAGGGTTAAGTGCTTAGAGCACAGCCAAGAAAAGCTGTTGACTCGGTCAAAACATGGCCCTGAAAGAGCTACACCACTGATCACAAACTCTGCATGTACTATCAAAAAATATTGAAAAGGGCTTACATATGACACATTTTCCGTGTTTTAATGAGTCAACAGAATGTGACTTAGAGCTAGTACTAGATACTATAACCATCGTGATTATGAATTTGATATGTACATCCTGCTTTGCTTATAATGAATCATTGAAACACAATCCAACATAATACAATGCACAAATAAATATCAAATTGTCATATTAGACTTGTTCATAGGATGAGTACCTTCAAGTGTATTGCAGGTGTGACATAATGTAAAACAAGGTGTACAAAACCAAATCTCCTCCTATAAATTTATTTCAACAAGGAGCCTGTGGGCCTAATGCCCTGCTGACATATAATCTGATGACATTTGCCAAAAACTCATTTCCTAAAATTCATTCCCTTCATGACCCTGAGAAATTAGTCAAGGTCATCCATATGATGCAGCATCAAACTTCCACTATACACATTTTTGGTACATTTGGTATTATTCCTTTTATTCTTTATCAACATATTGAATTAGTGTCCTTTTCTTAAGAGTTAAATGACCTTCAAAAACAGCTCAAGGTCACACAACATATTACAAAAGATGACCCTTCGCCAAACGCATATTTGGTGTAAATTTTGTGGTTCCATTTCAATTCATTATCACAATTATGAATTTAATGTGCTTTGATACTTTGATTTTCACATTTTGACTCCTATATTGCATAATATTGAAGGTGGCGCCGCCAATATCGAACTGGATCTAGATTTCTATGCACCTTAAAAGTCCTGAAAGTTACATTGGGCTAACTTGAAAACTGTGGAAGGTATTGCGGTCACAAGTTTTTCCCATTTTGATCTGTTTATTACATAATACTATAGGTGGCGCCACGAACATTGATGTTGACAAAAGATTTTTATACACTTTATAATTCCTAAATGTTATATGGGCCTATCTCAAAAATTATGGAGTACAGAGCATTCCCAAGATGACCACTATATTCAAACTGGCCATTTGACCTTGACCTTCAACTCAGATTAAGAAATTGTTATGTTCAAAATATGCGCCCCACATCCAGCTTCCCATATATATTCTGTTTGTTCAAATTGGGTAATAAATTTTCGAGTTATTGAAAAATACAATAAACTTGGACAAGCACCAAATTCCATAATTACTGGGTCACAGTGACCCAAAAGCAGGTCACCAAGTACAGTTTTATGTATTATGTAATCAAGTGCACTTTTGATCTGGAGGCTCAATTCTCTTTGTCATTGATGACCAAGCTTCACCTGGCCATTACAAAATCACGTTTTCAAATTTTATAATACAGGCATGGTGACCTCACAAAAATAGGTCAAGGTCACTGATATTACAGAACATTCTAGCACTGGATATGGTCAACATATCCTATAACTTTGGCAAGTCTAATCCAATTACTCTTCCAAATATGGAATTTTATATGTTATAACACACTTTGGCTCATAATTTCGGTCAAATTATAGGTGGTGCCACTAGCATCACCAGTAACTTAGACTTTGACCTTCCCTACAATCCTACCAAATTTGGTGAAGATCCACCAAAAATTAAATAGGCCAAAGTGTTCCCAATATTTTTACAATTTTGACCCTTTGTATTACATAATATTGAAGGTGGTGTCACCAATATCGAAAGGAACCTAGATTTTCATACACCCTATAAGTCCATGAAAGTTATATTGGGCTAAAATCAAACATTTTAAACCTATCGCGCTCACAAACCAAAAGTTAACGGACGTCTCCTTTGAAACTTACAAGCTTCATACACTATTTCACCATATTGACACTGGTATAAACTGGCGGACGGACAGAATGACAGACAAATGGGCATGAGTGATGCTATACCTTTAGGTCAGCAGAGCTAAAAATTCATTACCCGAAATGTATTCCCACACTGTGAACTTGAGAAAGTAGATCATGGTCAACCATTAGAAAATTAGAGTTAAAAGTTTCTCAAGATAATGAATTTTATAAATTACACCAAATAATAACTCCAATTTCTCATTCACCTACAGGTTGCACCACTTGTGTTGTTAAGGAATGACTTAACAGCCTCCAGAATATTTTTAAACCCAATTTCTTTATAATCCATACGAAATCCAACACACGAGCACATTTTCAATTTTTTTTTCCTTTTTAGTTGGCGCCATTGATAAGGAAAGGAATCTACATTTTCATGGACAGAGTATGTCCAAAAAATTTAAAGACACAAACTTATACATTGTAGATGCTCTTGTGTTGACAAGCAATTGTTTACAGATAGACACAAGTGATTGCATAAGTTCTGTGACTTGTGGTCAGCTGAGCTAAAAACAAAATTATAAAAATCCTGGTACTATGCCTCCAAACTTGAAAGAGGTGGAACTTTAACTCCGGCTCATTTGAATTAACACCTGATACAATTAAAAACATCTGCACATATACAACCAGGTACAGGCTTCAAAATCTGTTGCCAAAATTGGAAATAGAGGCACTATTAACAGATTCTGTCACGGCCCTTTGAAAAATTATTTTAAAATATTTTATCCATTTACACATTTCTTAAGCCAAGAAATCTGAAATTCATTTGGCTAATGGTCAGACTGATCTGTAACACATTATATATACTTAATTAAATTGTATGCTCTTTCATTAGCAATACATGGTCAAGTGAACATTTATGTACTAACAATGCCACCGCAGAACTACAAAGCAAGCTTCTATAGACATCATGCAGCAAAGTTCATATTTATCAGGAATTTTGGCCAACCATTCCATTTGCTTAACCCATTCCATACTATGGTCACAGGCTTTGGTCAGTGCCAGAACCACTGACTTAAGACTATAGGCATGTTGGTACTTGAAAAAAAGGTCTTTCCATGAAGAATTTAAACATGCAATTGTCATCTTAAATCTAGGTAAATATACGGAAGTGGTATGGAATGAGTTAACTTTTAATGTGCAAAGTACAAACTGGAGATGTTAATTCATCACGTCCATCTCTCTGAAGTATAATGACACTAACACAGCATCTCCATGTTTGACATGAACAGGACAGTCCGGAAGTAAAAGTACACACAAACACAGATTGACATCAAAAATTCCAAAGTCTTGGAAGAGGGCAGACCTGAGCAATGGACCAATACAGCATCTGCCACATCAGTCATTATTGACTTTCTTTCAGTCAGATCAAGTAACCATGAATGAGCTATAGTGAGTGGCGGCATCAGAAAGGCATATCGTCACTGGGGACATGTTTCTGTCAGTGAATTCTCCCTTCTGAATTTCCAGACCAATTATCGTTTCTGTTTACACTGCCAACTATTACACACTAGACCTCGGTCTTTACTGCTCAAAAGCCAAACCTAAAAATGAATATGGCTTACTCTGCCGGTCTTAAGCCACTGTATGAGAACCAAAAGGCATGCACTACCAAACTCTGGTAAATCATCATTTCCCCAAACATGTACTCCAGTGTCTATGATATATACTAACAAGGAAATGTTTTTTTGTTTTTTTTTTCAAATAAAAAATGACAAGTAAACCCTTAGACTGCTAATCAATGCAAAAGTTTTCTCATTACCGTTAAACATATAATGGTTAAAAAATTCAAATTCCTCATGAAGATACCTCTCAGTTTCATTGAAATACTAGCAAGCCTAGTCTAAAGCAAAAAGTAGTCTTAGTCAACAGCTTTCCTTGGGGCACTTTGTGTGCAAAGTGCCTTGAGGAAAGCTGTTGACTCAGCCTTAAATCAGTGCTTTAAGGATTAAAACTGTCTCTAGAGATGTGTCACAACAAGCAAGCTGGACTTGACCTGTGAAGACATCATCGTTTACTGTACACCCTGACCACCATATTCCTCCAAATCAAATTTTTGCTGCAAGAGCCCGTATGTTTCACAAGAATAAGTTATCTGCCTGTTGACTAGACCATAAAAATACCTACATGTAGGCGCTTACCCTTTAAAGGTAAACACATGGAATATGTACACATATGGATACTTCAAATATAGAGATTATGACACTCCTCATCAATTTCAAGCCTTTCAAATTTAAAACAATTGATGTTCTTAGGAGCACAAAGCAAGATTTCTAACTTCTCAAGTTCTCTAGCCTATGCCAGGTATACTTCCAGTATGAATACAATGGGCAGTTCTGCCTAATATATATACATGAACTTTAAACATGCTGCTCGTCCGGTAATGGTAGTTGCTTTCCTTTTTGCCCCTCCTTACCCCCCCACCCCCACCCCCACCCCCCGGTAAAAAACAGAACAAGTACTGTACACAACATGTTACAATTTTAAATATTTTTTATATCAGGATTAGAAATTATCTTGCCAAAATTCTAACACCCTTCAGGGCATGTTGGACTGCCAGCCTTGATTTGAATCTGTTTACAAAACAAAACAAAAGGTCATCTTTTCACCCTAGCCTTGGCCTATCAGTTTTATGATAGGTCTATTCCAAAATGTCTAGTACCTGTCTCTCCCAAGAGGATCACTCTGCTTGATTTTGCAATACTTCTGGATAAGCAGGAAACATCCTCAACAGGCCATTACTGTACCTTGTGAAATGAATGCAGAAATACTAGCTGCTTCATAAATTTGACTTTAGTTTATTCTAGGCAGTTCCATGCTTTCAAAATGCCTTCACAAATGCAAGATTCCAAGCTGCTATAATGCAGACACTAGGCAGTCGGACAAACTAACAAAATTACTGATGGCCGCAGGGGTTTATTTACCATAGACCTGCCCACAAGAAGGATAAGCATGACCTCCAAAGCAACAGGTGCAGTGGCATGACTGTGTGATCATTCATGCACCCAATAGTCATGCCAACCACAGGAGGCTCAAGAATGGATTTTGCTAGCATGCCATTAACATGATTAACCAGTGCCCCATTAAGCATTGTCATTCCATCACGGAAACTGTCTTGTAACCATCTAATGTTCAGCCTTGTATCTCATATTCAAACAACTGAAAAAAAAAAAAAAGTGTACCTTGATGGACTTCACTGCAGAAATTTCCACAAAACCAAACTATTTAAAAGTGGAGTTGTCAGTCAATGTTTACTGAAAATAAAAACTTCAAGGTGTTGTGATGTCATTTTGCATGAGGGGCTGAAATTCTCAAGACAGTAAATGAATATTTTTAGGGTACAGAGAAATTAAATCTGGATCAAATGGTTCTCCTGATATTTGGACCCTAAAACAAATATAACAAAGCTGACCTTTGTAGCAAGTCAAGCTACCACCTAAATATTGGTTACAACCCAAACTCTTCAGAAAAACCTACCAGTAGCCCAACAGACTATAGTATTGTTGGTCTAATACTTAAGTGAGCCCTTTTTCACCAGCCCCTGCATAAAAAACATGGAAGGGTTAATTCTATCAGTGCCAATCACGACTTAAGTCAGTCTACTTCAATCAAACTAGCCTTAATTACCATCAGGATCACAGATTCATATTCCTCGTAAAAAGACCTTTCATTCAAGTACCAGCATGCCTATAGTTCCAGAGAGAATACCCCAAGTCAACAGCTTTTCTCAGGATGCATTGCACGCAATGCATGCCGAGAAAAGCTGCTGACTGTCCAAAATTTGGCACTGAAAGAGTTAATAGTGTACGGATGCTCAATGGAAGGAACAGCTAAGCTAGCTTGACTCCCACATGTCAAACTTTGCTTCAGACCAACCTTTCAATTCAAAATCAACAACAATCTGTTTAACGACATCTGTCGTTGACTAAATGTAGTACATACTGCAACATCAACAATGAACACGATCGATTTATTAACCAACGCAAAAATGATAAGGTTTGAAGATACACACATGTATGCAGTTATGTTAACCTGTGCAACCTAATACATGTAGGATATGATGGATATTCATGTATAGGCCTACACATACATCAGTTACTTTCCTTTGCCAAACAGTCACATTATCTCAATCATTTGGCACGTTTTTCTACACTCAGGTGACCTACTAGCTGTAGATAGCAGAGTTCAGTGCTCACGAATGGGTGTAAATGTAGGGCTGATGATTTTCCGTTTTTGGTTCAAGGATTTTCCGTTTTTGCCCTATTGTCAATCCCTTTTTTTCCCAAAAGCCCTGTCGGTTGTTAGAGCGACCACGCTTGGGCTTCGCGACAGCCATATTTCCTATTGAAACTCAAGTTCACACGAGAGTCTCGAGTTGCGAGATAAATGGCGGCACCCTGGTAAAAGTGTATTTGTAGAACGGAAATGGTTTAGAGCTTTAATTTCAGTGTTTTACAAGAGGAAATTTGCAGATTTTTCTACATTTTGTGTTGCTTTAATTGATTTGTTGCTTTTACTGGGAAATTTTTACCGATTTCTGTTGAATTCCGTGGGAAAATTACTTTTCCGTTTTTTGTTACTCATTCCGCGATTCCGCCGGATTTTCAGTGAAAACGGAAAATCATCAGCCCTATAAATGCTTTTTTAAAAACAACCCTTAAATTTCAACTACTTTGGGATAACTGTGAACTTTTTTCACCACCTTTTATGTGACTGAAGTATTTTTTCAAGCACACAATGTGCTTAATAGGTACCTGAGAACTAACATGGCAGACCAATTTCAAAATACTTTCATCAAGTTTCTGAAAAGAAAAGCTGGCGGGGGGGGGGGGGGGGACACTTATTAGGAGGGCTACTTTACCATGAAAAGTATTCTAAATGGATGGCCTTGAAGAGAGGTGATCTGGCCTTACAAAGCAGGGACCACTAAACCACTCAGACTGATACAGTTCCCCAAGTGCTGCTGAGTGTTCATGCAGAAACTAGGCAGGTCCTAATAGCTACGTGGTACAACCCCAAGGTAAACGTAGACATGGCCATTAGCAAACAAACCACTTTTTTGCTGGTAATGGAATTTCATAATGACACTAGAAATGATTATTATTAATGTGTATTGAACACCAAGAAGTCAAACAAAGCAAATGTTCAAACACTGCTATGTCCATTATTGAGGGCTGCCTAGGGATATTTGTGTCACGTTATCATTACTAGTTTTCACTTGTGATCCATGGTATGATGGCATTTTGCAATGTGTTTCATGATTCCACTTAATTCAAATAAATAAGCATGAAACATAACTGTAACTTTAGCCCAAATTTTAGCCATGAAATTTGCATTTTTTTAAGGGGAAGGGGCTGATTATTCGCAATCTCTCAATCTGTGTACATTCCAAAGATGACACACTGTAAACATGCACATGAACTACTGTGTATCATGGTGAACAAACCAGACTCACCGAGAAAAATTTAAACAGTAAAGGCATTTAACCCTTCCCCCGTTAAACCTGCCAAAACCAGCTGGTGGTCAAATGTCATTTGTTTCAGTGTTTTCAATTATTTTAACAGTGATGAAAAACAATTTGACTGAGAACTGTAGATGGGACTTATCAAGATAACATGCCCCAGGTCAACAGCTTTCCTTGGCATGGGTTGGGCACTTATCCAATATCTAATGATACACTCTAGCACTTAATGACTCAGTGCTCAACCCATGCCAAGGAAAACCATTGACACAGTCTTAATTCAAGGGGAAAGGCTTAATGAACACCTGTAAATGTGAACTCGGGATCTTCAGTGGAACGTGGCCATGGTATGATTTTTTTTCAGTGCCAACACCCAGAAGAATATCCTAATATGAGTGGCACTCAAGGTAGAGTCTTTTAAGAAAACAGTCCATGCTGCTGGCTGCAATAAAATGTGCACATACTTGTCAAAAATACAAATAGCAATCACTTAATAGACCTACACTTTTTACATGGCCAGGTTATCACATCACTAACATCAGTCCAACATCTAACAATAAACTCTAGAGCTATTTGTCCCAAGTCTCCTTATTAATGGTCAACAATTCATGTAATTAAGTTCTAGCCTTCAAATATTCAACAAACATTAATAAAATTAAAGGTAAGCATGTAGTTTGGAAACCTTGTGCTGCAAAGAACCATACCCACTAATCACTGTTCACGCTCGGTACATGTAATGCTAAATATAGATCTGGTCCACAACTCATCCAAATTACTTTTTGTAAGAAAGAATCAACAGCCTTCAGACCTTATGCATTCAGCATACCTATAAATATTAACCCTCCCCCCCCCCCAAACCAGCCAAAACCGGCTCGTGGTCAAATGTCGTCTGCTTCAGAGTTTTCAACTGATTTCAACAGCAATGAAAAACAATTTGACAGAGAATTGAAGATGAGACTTGTCAAGACAACATGACCCAGGTCAACAGCTTTCCTTAGCATGGGTTGGTGTCCAACCCCAAGCCGAGGAAAGCTGTTGACTCTGTCTTAATTCAAGGGGGAAAGGGTTAAATGTTCACACATTTATATATATTTTTTTAATTTGTCCTAATCATACAGCTATGCAGACTGCATATTCAAACATATATTCATAAGAAGAGGCCCAGGAGCCTCATCCTCTGCTGACATATGATCCCATGACTATCATGAAAAATTCATGTCCTGAAATGCAGTCCTTTCATGACCCTGACAATGAGTCAAGGTCATCCATATCATGCAATATCAAACTTCTGCATGAACACCCATTTGTGGTGCATCATAGTACTGTATCATTAAAAAAGCTTACTTTTTGTGTATGTATGGAGGTTGAGATGTACATTGATACACTGTATACTTGGTCCTGCAGTGTAGCCTTTTGCACTCAAAGACCACATTATGGGCCATATATTCCTGACAAAATACAGCTTTTTATGGCAACAATACTAAGCTTTATGGTAATGATGAAAGCTTAATGAGATTTTTTAAAGCTTTAGGGCGTCAATAAGCTATAGAGCTTCAAGAAAAACACTAGTACTTATCCAGTACATCCTGGAATTAGTTACCTAAGCTGTATAACATGGTGATCTGAAGAATATATGAGGATCATATATCTGGGGGATATAATAGTCCTTCTGGGAGCATGCCATGATAATGCTTCACGGGTCCAATTGAACTCTGCAGGATGAAGCATGGTCCTCAATATTCCTGATTGAAAATTGTACAAAATAGTGTAGACTAACTGGCTACTTGTCAAATTTTCATGCCACATGTGACTCTTCCAAATATTACATGTGGCATATATCTATGTGGTTCACTTGGTATAAATACTGCTGCCACTGATCACTGAACTTCTATAAAAGTAACATCTTAAGCCCTCACCCGCTCCCCACCCCTAAAAAAAAAGACAAGTAAAATTTCAATACAAGTCCAGGAGCCTTTAATACAAGTCTTAAATGATTAAACTTTGTAAGAATGACAAGTACATGATGTATATCAGGGGGTCACCAATAAATAAATCTCCAATACATGCCTAGGTGAAGTGCCTGGGCATGCAATGTCCAATAATCCTACTGTCTGGAACAAATTTGGAATCTTCAAGAGAACATGTAACTGTCAAACTTCAGTAGTCCCATGGACAAGTTAAAATCAACCCCAGTGGTTCCGAAAACCAAGGTGCAAATTGTGACTGATACAAGTAATATTAATCAGGTGAAAAGTGGGAAATTAAAAATAGTTCACCTTTCAACATGTAGTCATAAAAAAAAAAAAAAAAAAAAAAAAAAAAAAACAACTCATCCAAAGACCACATTAATTAACAAATATAACAGTGTTATGTATATATACACCCTTCAACAGTTCCTCACAAGACAAACCAACTACCAAAACTGCACTCTAAGTTTCAGCCATTTTCTGTTCTCCCACACTGCATACACTGACCTGCACATGCAATGACCAGATGACAAGCTTTGACCCCTTGACTTTTAGTCAGTTTTAAATACATGTACTATGTGTGGCAGTTTACTATTAGAACTAAATGGTAAACATGGTGGTCCTTCATCATAACATCTCAAGATGAATTCTAATGTCATAACAAAGTAGATTCATTCACTCTTTAGTGCTCCCACATCTTAACAGCAATGACAAAGTCGGTTTATTGGCTCTATAGTGCTCTCTCATCATAACATCTTGTCACAAGATGGATTCTAGTGTACATGTACATGACAAAGTGAATTCATCGGCTCTATAGCATGTATAGTTCTCCCTCAACATAACAATTCATCATAAGACAGATTGATGACAAAGCGGATTCACTGGCCCCATATACATAGTACATGTGTACTCCCACATCATAACAAGTGACAAGATGGATTTTAATGACAAAGTGGGTTTATTGGCTCTATTATAAGTGCTCCCTCATCATATAACACTCTTCTTCACAAGGTGGATTTTCATGTAACAAAATGGGTCCCTTGGCTCTAACAGATCAGAAGCGTTTCTCCCCTTATCCTGATTATATATCTGAAATGCCCCTTGGTACCAGACTTTAGTACATGTGCAGAAGGTTGTTGTGCCAGTGCACAGTCTTCCACACTGACATACACATTTACACAGGTCTATGTGTGCATGTATAAAATAGTCTGAGATATTTGGCAGATCCCTGTCCAGGACCACTACCTGTGCAACAGACCACCTGTCTTGAAAGATCTGGCACCTGTCCAGGAAGTTTTGCCAGCTGATTTTCTTATATTCACAAGATAATATCCCCTGTGCAGGACCACCTGCTTTGACAGACAACAATTTCACAATTCCTTGGAGCAGAACTTCAAGGCAAAGTTTGAATGGGGGCATGACCTTTCTGCTTGGAAAAAGTATGTAAAATGGACACATACATGTATACATGTATTTTGCCCCATAAAATAAAATTGACCTCAGTCTGAACATGGATCCTTGAACACTCAAGGCTATGACTTTTCTTGGATACTGCATGTATTTACTTGTTATTCCATGGTTCAACAGCAGTAAAGAATACTTGTTTTCGTAAGTTATAATGATGGACATAAATAAGTGTTCTACTGCTCCAGGAACTATATATATGCTATAACTAGCTAATAATTGTATATATCCCCATGTTGCCCACCTTTCTCAGTTTTCCCTTGTTGAAAATGTGTTCTCCATAATAGCATGGGATGCAGCTATGGAGAGACAAGGGACACTCCAAGCTTCGCTAATTTCCAAATCTTTGCTATTACCTTCTTTATTGAAACAGTAGAGTAGGCCGGGGGGGGGGAGGGGGGGTGTTAACTTGAGCATGCAATTTGTAACTACGTTTGGCTCGTCAAATGATTGAGGATTCAGGCTGCTAGCCAGAATTGAAATCTGGATGTCCAAATTGCTAAATTTGCCCCGATTTCATATTAGGGTGTCCACTTCCTATTCTTTCCATCATAGACATCATGATTTTTGGTGTCTAAAAATGTGTCCAAAAAAGCACACAGACACCTCTTTCACTAACACTATGTGAGTATTCCTGTACAAACAAGTAAGAAAGCCCAATCAAAACACAGTTTACAAAATAAACTTCCCAGTTATGCATTACTGGGAATAATCTGCATGCTCATTTCTTCCCTTTGCTCGGCAATTCCTTGATGACATGACTGGCCATCTAAATCTGCAATGTACAGTGATGTGAGTTGCCAACAAATCTCTCTTGATAACAGGTGATACCATGAAAGAAGCAAGAACTTAAAATCATAAATGACTTATAACAATATTATTTTGTTTTTGTGACCAGGGAATGGCCGGGTCTTGAACCAGCAAGCTTCAGCACCAATGAACATTGTGTGAGATCAGTTATTCTATAATGGATCTAACCATGAAATCGTGATGAGAAGTGATCTCATCATCTGAAACTGTGATGCTCAGATTTGTAGCACCTTTTGAAGCCTCTAACTAAGAGAAGTTTGTGAACAACCTATACATTTCTAATTCTGTGACAAGAATGCCAAGTTTTGTGATACCCAATTACAGTTGTAGTAAATCCTGTATGATGAGAGAAAAAAAAAAAAGAAACCTAACCAACCTGTTCAGAATAAAATAGGACACATATGAATGGGTACACATAGATCTACATTTACCACTATTCATAAACTGTAATTTAACTTTGTATCTTACATTACAATGATATCATCCAATCAATCATTTATTGTGTGCAAAAAATGTACATACATGTAATATATGAACATAAATCACACACTCTGAATACATAGTGTATATGTTTAAGCAATGTGGTTAACACATTATAAATAGTTAAATATTAATATCCAAAATAGCACTTATCATAATACGTGCAATAGTTTTTAAAACAGTTTACACCAGGTGCTGACACTATATAAGTTGGAAGGCTATTCCACTTGCAAATGACCCTTTTACTAAAGAATTTTTTGTACTTAAATTTGTTAAGTTTTAGCTTGTAGGTATCACCTCTAAAGCCTTGGTACTACTCCATTTTGGTAAAAAAAAAAATTTAAAAAAAGACTCAAATTTTAAGGACTCAAGGCAAATCAGAAATTTATAAACTTAAATTAGCTCACCTTTCATTCTACGGTCTTCAACTAGAGTGGTTAACTTAAGTTCTCTTAACCTTTCTCCTTAACTTAAATTTGCAACACTGGTAATCAACCTAGTGGCTCTACTCTGAACTTTTTCCAAAACAACTGTATGCTGTCAGGGTACAGGTGTTTTGGAAAAGGTAGTCTGTATACTTATTTTTTTCAGAACAGAGATCAGGCAAGTACACAGTATTCTAAATGTGGTCTCACATAAGATTTGTACAATGTCAGTTAAGATTCTGTTGAAAATATGAAAACTTAAAGGTTTGCTTGATCATTCCTGATTTACAATTGGCTTTTGATGCAACTTTTCCTGGAAGTTTTCAAAACATCAAAGAACCTGTTATTATTACAGTGAAACCTATTTTGACAGACCACCCCAGAGCAGGCTAAAGAGTGGCCACATAAGGCAGGTGGTCTCTCAATGGAGGTGCAATAACACGGGAAAGATAGCAAAAGGGCTTTGGAAATATGGTCTTAAATGCAGTTGGTCTTTCATTACAGTGGTCTCTCAGACCAGGTTTCACTGTATTCTCAAATCTTTCTCTTCATTAACTATTTCAAGCGTCTCATTGTTCATTATACAAAATTTTATGATTTAAAATAGTTCTCCCTACATGCAGTACCTTACCTATCTTCATTAAACCCAAATAACCATTCCTCTGACCACTTCGATATATCTAGATCTCCTTGAAGTGGATCTCAGTCAACCAATGATACAGCTCAGTGGTATATTTCTGTGTCATCATTGAAAATCTTACACAGGGACGAAATTATCACAGGTAAATCATTTATATATAAAAATACAGATATAATTCACAGGTCCAAGAACAGAGCTTTGGGGAACTCCATTTGTTATCTTCACCCAAGATGATTTGCTCCCTTTAACTGAGACACACTTAGACAGTATCAAGTGCCTTTCTATAAATAAAAAAAATCATATTGACAGCAATTCCTTCCTCATACATGGATGGTCACTGCTCCATGGTAGTTAACAAATTTGTTGGACAAGATCTTGCCTAACGGAACCAATGCTGCTCATCACAAAACAAAGTATGGTCATCAACACGTTGGACAAACCTATCTCTAATATTTTTTTTAAAAAGAATTATACATACCTGAGATGTCAGACTTACAGACCATGTCTATAATTGCCAGTTATAAATTTGTCACCCTTTTTTAAAATCAGCGTATCTTTGGGGTTTTTTTTCTCCAAATATACGGTAATTTGCTCGGATCCATACATTGTCTCAAAACACAGTGCAGGGAAAAATAGATTCTCATCACACTCTGTTAAAACCCTTGGGTGAATTTCACCAAGGCCCATGGCGTTAATAGGATTAATTTTGGACAATAAATCTCTCACTTCTAACAGTGTAAAATAAATGTTATCTAGTACCTGATTGTGGGTAATAAATTATAACTCTATCACTAAATTTCTTGTTCTGCTGTGCATGAATCAATTATAGCAAAGTACTTTCTTGTAAAAGCAACGGTATCAGTAACTGTATAAAAAGTCTATCCTACATTCTCCTAACACAATGGAGTTGATATAAACAGTCGCCATATCTATGTTTCAAATAAGTGTTCTTTATTCTCATGAATGTTAGTAAGACAATTGGTTTTCCATCAGTACATGCACATCATGGCTGCTGATTGTCACCGTTGCCTAGCAACCATATCAGAAATTTGGAAAAGAAATGAATATATGTGTGTTTTTTCTGCAAGTTTGTCAATTTAACTCAAGCAGACTGTACACTTTGACTTTCCTTTTATCATATATATTCTTAAAGACTCTATTTACAAGTCACTGTTTTTGGCAAAAACCAACTTCAGAGCTCTCTCAAGTACTTTTTCTAATGCAAAGGTAGCTGAAGTATTTTAGGTTGGTACTGACATGTACTACTGAGTAATGCAAAGGTAACACTTTGTTATTCATTAATTGTTAAATTAACACAGTGAGAGTAAAGGCATTGTGTTTCATGCTATTTTTTTTTCTAATCAGAATACATGTAAGTAGCAAAATTTTGAAAGTGACTTCATTTCAATCTCAACAATACTATTCAGAAAGTTTACCATAGTTTTTATGCTTATGAATAATCCTGCTTTAGCGTTGAAAATTGACCTTTTCAAAGGACTAGGTGTCAAAATTGGACTTTTTCAAGTTTACAAAGTTATATTTCATGAACTACACAAAATATAAAAAAATATGGGATACTTTTTGAGATAATATTGTTGAGAATGAGATGATATATTTTCACAATTTTGCGTGTGTTTATTTGACTGTTAGTAAAGGTACAACATTTATTTTTGCATCAGTATGCAGCATATGTCCAATCCCTATATATGTATATATATTTAATTTATTTATTCTAACTACCACTGCATGACAACAAAGTACTTCACCAAGCTCTAAATTTGTTTGTTTTTTTTTTTTTTAATAGTCACTTGTAAATAGAATCTGAGGTTAGAGTCTGCAACTTGCCCATTACTGACGGGCAAGTTACAGACTCTCACCTCGAAAAAACTGTCTCTATTCTATCGCGAGTCTTTTTTATTACTCATCAATAAGACCTGCATAGGTAGTCCAAAAATGTTCATTTTAACTAATTTGGCAGTAATTTAAAGGGCTAGAACACTTTACAACAATAAAATTAGCAAATGCTAGTTTTTGTTGAATATTATACTGTGTATTCTACAATTTTCATTTCAACCCATAAAAACTGTATATTTTATGAAAGAAGACATCTTGATAAATGTAACACCAGCAACACAGCTTTTGTACCTGGTCAGTCATTAAATCTTAATAAGTTTTTAAATAACAATTCAATTTTTAATATTTTGAGTCTAAACAATAAATAGCTCAAACACATTTCAAGATAAGCATTTGTTTTTGATCAAAATAGACAGAGTACATTTTGGCTGCAAACCATTTTTTGAATTTTTCATAAAAAGATTAGTTCAAATTTTAAAGCTTTTTAAATTTTTGTTCAAAATTTGTAAAATTTCAACAAAATTTCAATGATCTATAAAAAAATTACCTGAGCCCTTTTAAAAAAATCTGAGATATGTCTTTTTAAACATGTACTCACTTTAATTTGATATTACAAGCTAACTTTTATGTTAATAATTGAACATGCTATTTTTTATTTTAAATTTTGATTAGAATAGTATTGAAATAATTGTAATTGTTAAATCTGAAATTCAATAGTGAATTTAAATTTAGACAAATGTTTTCTTTCAGAAAATATGTGCTTTTGGTCTTCTTGCACAAAAAACGAATGAAACAATTTAATGTTTCTGCATGAAAGTCACAAAGCGTTCTAGCGGCTTAAGTTAAGTTGGTAATAAATTCAACTTCCATTTTCCACTACTTTTCAAATGTGCATTTACCAAATAATAAAAGCAAGTTACTTTATCAAAATTGAAGAAATTTCTGTATTTTGCTTGCCATTGATTTAAATCATGTGGCCGAATTTGTTCGCAATCATCTAGTATCTACACGGTATATAAGCCTATGTATACTGACATGCTGTCTATCTACAGTGGGGTGGTCAATGGTTTCATCATTATTTTATATTTATCATGTCAATTTCTTTCGCGAAACCGACCCATGAGCTTTTTGAAGAAATCTGACAGGAGTTATATTTCATGTTGACATTACATAATAACGAGACTGCATCATACAGGTTTGTGAAGGTGTAAAACGTGCAAAACAGGTGTACAACACACAAACACGGGCGCCTGTCAGATGTATTACCATGACCCATTGGCCCCCAGCCTGTGTGTTCTGCATATAGCATCTCCCGTCTCCCGTCCGCCGGGTCCTTTTCGTTACCGTACTTACCAGAATTCTTCCAGTGGTAGTTTGGCCCGATATTAATTCTCCAGCCCAGTCTTTCGCTTCCGTAACCCATCCGATTTCTGCATCTGGGGCTTTTGCTATTTGACCAGTCTTTTGTGGACTGTTGTTTTTCGCTCTGTTTGAAGTTTTGGGTTGGCAGCAGAGCCATGCCAATATGCGCCATGATAACACGAGCAGAAGGCCCACGAAAAAAGTGATCAGACTAGAACACAGAAACGCGTACCAGTATCTGGGACCAAATATGCATTTGGTTTGCGGGTCTTGCGTTGTAAACGGTTGACCCGTTAAGTTGTTTATGCCCGTCATTGTGGCGGTGCTGAATTTTCTACGTTAGTCCATACAAAAATATATATTCCCGTCTGTATAAAATTCTCCCCGGTTTCCACATCACTCCTCCATCTTTACATTTGAATATGGCTGTCAGCGAGCTTATGAATTATTAATCTCATGCAAATGATACGAGCAGTATAGAGAATTTGCCGCCTGTGCTTGCGTAAACAACTGCTTTTTTCAACACAGTATCCCAAATCTATCAAAATGTAGAACGCCTCCAGGATATGTAACTGTATATTGTAGTGTTTATGGCGTTTTTTGCCCAGTAAAATTAGTACTTGCAGCACAATTTCACACCAAGTCGCAGCCAAAAGTGAGAGTCTTCCGGCAAGGCGCACCTGCCATGCTCGCAACCATGGTGACGGTTGTTGACAATCGTATTGTTATCGGACCTGCAGGCCGCTTTACGAAATTGCGTATTGAGTTCTTACGTAACACGTATACTCGCGGTTGCTGTGTAGTTTGATATGCTTGGCAGATCATGCGAGTTGGGACTGGTATTCTGTGCTTCGGACTGGGCGAAAAGGTGTCCTGAATGATTGGTTGAGCGACTTCACCGTCCAACGGTCCATGCTCGCAGTCACAGTGTTGCCAAACCTCCAACAGGGAGGCTCCCTGGCCTGAATTTGACTGAATATTCTTATGGTGAAAATCATTGAAAATTTGTTGATTTTTGGTATTTCTTTATAGCCATCTCAGTCATGATGAATTTCGTCAAAACTTTCCTTCCTCATTTATTTTTAAGTGTGTGTCAACACACATTTTTCTTTCTTTCTTTCTTTCTTTCTTTCTTTCTTTCTTTCTTTCTTTCTTTCTTTCTTTCTTTCTTTCTTTCTTTCTTTCTTTCTTTCTTTCTTTCTTTACCAGCGAATTTGCCTGACATTATTATAGGCCTATTAATATACATAGAAAGTCCAAACTTGGCATGATTGTACCTTCATACAAGGAGTTGGATCTTTTTATACAGAGGAATGATGATGTTTAAAGTTATGCAAATTGTTGGCATTTGAAATTTTAAATCTTGAATGTCTTCAAAAGTATAATACTAGATAGAGATGCCATTCCAACTTCCACTAGAGGATTATTGACCATTGCGCATCTAATGAATTTAAAACAAAAGTTGTAGCAATTTAAATTAGCAGTATTTGAAACTTTAAATCTTAAATAGCTTCAAAACTATTATAGATAGAAATGTCATTTCAACTTGTACCAGGGGGTTATTGACTATTGCGCCTGTAATGAATCTAAAACAAAACTTGCAGCAATTATTCAAATTATGCTAATTAGCAGGATTTGAGATTTTAAAACTTTGAATATCTTGAAAGCTATTACAAATAGAGATGTCATTTCAACTTGTACGAGGGGGTTATTGACCATTGCACATGTAATGAATCTAAAACAAAAGTTGTTGCAATTTAAATTATGCTAATTAGCAGTGTTTGAAATTTTCAATCTTGAATATCTTCAACATTATAATAGATAGATAAATGTCATTCCAACTTCTACTACGGGGTTGTTGACCTTTGCGCACCTAATGAACTAAAAACAAAAGTTGTAGCAATTTAAATTATGCTAAGTAGCACCATTAGAAAATTTTAAATCTAAAATAACTTTAAAGCTATAATAGATAGAGATGCCATTCTGACTTCTGCTCCTTTGTTATGGACTAGTTATATATTGCCATACCAATATGCTTTGAAGACACACACACTGATGTGCTATGCAGCAAATCATCTTTTCCAGTTTCATACTAATTCATCAATCTTACTGAATTTCACCTTCAATCTCAGTGATTTTCAGTTTGGCAGGTTGGCAACACTGTGTTTATCACTATCCCTACTAGTATAGCTAGGCCTAACCGTCAGTGTCAGACGCCTTGTGATTTATATGTTAAATTGTTATTGAAATTTTGTATTTTTTATGTGCGAGATAAATGATCTGGTGCATACATTTAAAGTTTTATCATAAATACTTGAACAGTCAGAACTGAACGAGGTAACATAATATTCAGTAATATAATAATGATGGCTTTAACATTACCCCCCGGAACATTACAACGATTTATAAATTGTATTACGAAATTAAGGGGACCAAGAAAAGGATATAACCGGCATTTTATTTTCTCCGCAGCTCGGGAAAAAATGTTGAGAAGATTGTAACATGTCCTCCTCCTCCTCCTCCTCCTCCTCCTCCTCCTCCTCGTCGTCGACGTCGTCGTCATCGTAGTTGTCGTCGTCTTCAACCTTCAAGAAAAGATCTACTTTCACTTTACTTGACTGCATGCACTGTACGATTTACTTTATACTTTAGGCCTACTTTATTTTGTTCAGCATAAAAAGAAAGTACAGAGTTTCTCGGTTTGGTGAGAGGTCTACGTTTTTCTGGTGACAAAAAGTCATAAAATTAAATTTGTCCACCTTACACTTTCTTGTGTGTCTTTTCCTTTGTGAAATAATATAGGACTCGAGCTTTAAAAAAAAAAATTACAGCGTTGTTCAGTTTGGGATCTCGTTTTGTATGCCAACTTGATACTTCTGTAACAAGATCATATACTGATAACTTTTGCCATGCAGATTTGCAAACTGAAGAAGGGGGACCTAAGCAAACAAACAAAATGCCTGAGAGACATAGAGAGGGAATTTCATCCGTTACTTGTCGGTCCACCTAGTTTCGTGTAACTTTAAACACACACACACACACACACACACACACACACACACACATATATATATATATATATATATATAACAAAAACAAAAAAGCAAAAAACCCATGAATACTAACGAAAAGAACTAAGAAATGAAAAGTAGATCACGCAAAAATGAAGTGAATTGTATTTGTGTCTTGTCCAGAACCCTTCCTGCTTGTCATTACCCTATTTCGTAGTCCGAACTCTACACTCGATAAGCTAACCTGTCACTGCCTAACCTTTATACACATGGGAGTGTTATTGTCGCGTTCTTCTGTTTAGCATTTTGACAGAGGCTGAATTAGCCCAAATAAATTTATGGGTCTTCAGCGGGTAATACTCAGAACATGTTTCAGAGCCTGTTCACGAACATGTCTCTCTGTATATTGGCTCCTGGTCAAAGGTAAATATTCAGCAAATATCCAGATAATAATGAATAGATATGAACGAGGCAAATGATGAATTAGCTAAATAAGTGAAGTTTTGCTGATAAATGCAGAGCTTCAACATGAATACAAAATAAATATCAAACCAAACATAATTACTAAATTGTATACAATAAGTTCAGATAAGAATAATTTGACTTTCCCCTGAACTAGTATGTACCCTTTCTAGCTTGATAGGTCAAATTAGTCCAAGCACCTGCCAGTGTATAACTGAGGGAGAAACAAATTGGGCTATTTGTTCAGTCCCAGTAACTATGAAATAAACAGTTATAGCTAGACACCTGTATAAACCTGGGGAATTCCTAACAAGTACTGTAACAATGAATGAAATTTGTATCGAGGAATTAAAGATACCAGGCATGGGATAAGAAGTAAAGAAAGAAAAAGATAAAATGCTGGATCATATTTCTCAATGCTTGATGGTTTAAAATTAAGATCCAAAGCTACACTTTATGAAGATGGTGAAATCCATTGAATTGAAAATGAAAACTATAGGAATTTACAGTCTTGCAAATTAGGCATACTTTAGAAATTTAAATGATGAATTTCTTGAAAGGTTACACTGCTCACATTGAGTTCTATTAGCTGAAAATCATACTTAAGTGACTTTGTATATAAATATGCAGACAATGAATAATTTGCGTCAATGGGGTAGAAGTTAGGTGTGGTATACCAAAATAAAGTTGATTTTACCAGAAAGGCGAACCGCATGTATGAGGCTCATATTCCCTCCAAGCTGAAAGGGCACCCAAAGATACATATCAAAGAAAAATAACAAACAAATTTCCTGAACTGCAACCGATGTTTCAAATTATTGATTATGTAGAATGTATATTTGAAACTTGTAAATATTAGGAAGGTTGCATTCTGGATATTATTGGGCACTAATTTCCATTTTATGTGGTCCATGCAATAGCATTGAAAACCTGCCTAAATTACTTGTTTCACTGATGGCATAATTCCGTGAAAATAAAAACACAGTGAAATAGTATTATACCCCCTTTTGAATAGGAATTATGTCCAACATGATGAAATTAAAAATCCAATGAAATGTCAAATTACAAATCTGTAAAAAATTTAAACACGTGAAAATAAAGCTATTTACAATATAGTTCTGAAAGGACGCACATCAACATTTTGCTTTTGTTTTGTATTGTAACCACGAATAGCTTCAGTAAATAGTATTCTGAATTCAGAAGGAACAAGGAAGGGATTCACTTAGCCTTCTGCATGCATAAATCTGTTGTGTGTAGGTCTTAACTCTGAAATTTTAAAATTTTGTATAGATATATGTCAATCCAATTTCAATTCTTAGGTTTGTGCCATAGGCGCATCCAATAAAATGAAAACGGAAGTTGTAGAATTGAATTTATGCTCATTAGGCGTGCTTCTGACCCTTAAATGTTGATGATCTTCATAGGTATCCTAGATACAGGTGTATATCCCACTTCAATTCATTGGTTTGTGATACATGTACACCAATAAAGAGAAAATGACAGTTGTCACACTTAACAGATATAAATTCTAGACCATTTCATAACTTTTATAGATGAGGGGCCAATCCGATTTCAGTTTAAAGGTTGTGTATTCCTGGAGAAACCCTTCCCTCAGGTTGCTTTGTCCCAAAATGGCGGTAAAAGAGAATCTGATCGTTTAATGTGGATGAGTCTCAAGCGTAGAGTTCGTAAGGCAAACTAACAAAGAGTTAGCTGGTCACTAACGGACAAGAGTGCCTTGAATTGTATGGTCCATCAGCAGCGTTCCCCCGAAAATGAAAAGAACCTAGGACAGTTTATAAACAGTAATGTGGCAGGCTGCAGAGCTAAGAATATACAGAAACACAGTTTCCAAGAACCGTGCAGGGCAGCGGGTGAGGAAAATGAAACCCCAAAATAAAATATAAGATCTGGTGAAAAGTTAAACATTTCAGAGCATGGATGGGAAAAGAGTCATCATTTACCTTGCAGTGTACCGTTGGAAAAAAAATCAAGGGTATCCCAATTTAGAATCACATGTAATATACTGTATACAAATGAATTATCGCGCAAGTTTAAAAAGGTACCGAACAACTTGTTTTCTTCCTATAAAACTGAAACAGCAACACAACAACGCTCATTTCATCATGCGTTGAATTAAACCATTTTCGAAGAAAATGTTTCCAGTCAATGATTTAACAACAAATACAGTGCTGTTTGGTAGGCCTACACTTGATGGCAAGACACTTTGGAAAATTCTGACCGCAGACAGAACATATAATGATACGCCAATCTGCGGGAGTGGTGGTGTTTTTTGTTTGTTTGTTTATTTTTTCTTTTTCCTGTTTTTGCTTTTGTTTTGGTTTTGCTTTCATTTTTTCAAATTTATTATTCTAATTTTTTTAATCTTACCATGCAGACATGTAAAGTATTTTGAAGCATTTGGTCCCTATCTAGATCTCCAATTTTGCTCATATACATACATATATGCATATACATGTATATATATATATATATATATATATATATATATATATATATATATATATATATATATATATACATACATGCATATATACATATATATATATTATACATATATACACACATACGTATATATATATATATATATATATATATATATATATATATATATATATATATATATAGCAAAAGAAGTGACAAAATTCAGAAATTCATCCATTGGAAATCATGTAAATTGATTATAACACAGATACACTCAATGCGTCGGACTATTGGTGCCCCGATGGCTGCTAGGTGTTAATCATCTTCTATTTTGCAAATGACATGATGTAAATACAGTGGACATGATTTTTTCTATTCTTTTTAAAAG
Organism: Hermodice carunculata; assembly: GCA_964020975.1. Lineage (NCBI taxonomy): Eukaryota > Metazoa > Annelida > Polychaeta > Eunicida > Amphinomidae > Hermodice > Hermodice carunculata. Next base: position 75,832,438 of record OZ026613.1, on the reverse strand, counting down.
CTACAATAGTCCACCCTGTTGTGATAGCTTTATTGATCTTTCTTTTACTGTTGTACTGTGGTTTATATGTTACACCATGCTGTGCGACGCTGAAGGCTATTCAGTTCGCGTACAATCAAGCTATTCTCTCTCATATGCACGTGCCTATGTGTGTGTGCGTGTGTGTGTGTGTGTGTGTATTAGGACTTACCAAGTGTATCTAGGTAAAGATCGGTATTGGCGGCGCCACCTAGGAGCAAGATTTTAAAATTTAGGGAAGGCAACTTTTCGACGAGTTTTCAGTGAATCTCACGAAACCTGGCAGGGAGGTCAATCAGACTAAACCATGAAAACGCTAACGTTTGGTGGCGCCACCTGCAGTACTACGAATGATTTGAACCAAAGGTGATGAAAATACACCAAAATTCAATATGCTAAAAGAGAACAAGGCTGATACATGTATTTCCAAATGTACCATAGATGTGTTTCATATGTAGAAGTTTTATTTTGCATAATATGGATGACTTTGACCTCTTTCTCAAGGTTATGGACTGAATACATTTCACTAAATGAGTTTTTGTCAGGGTCATTGCATCTGAACTTGAAGTTGAGGATATCCATTACACGAACATCATACAAACAAAAGTCTG
>OZ026613.1:75828609-75831609 GCA_964020975.1 Hermodice carunculata | reverse complement strand
ACGTGTGGAGTGATGGTGGCATGAAGTGGAACTGGCATTACAGATGTAAAGAGTACATTAAATTTATTATTTTGATTATAAATTGAGATGCAACTTCTAAATTTAAACCAAACACAATGTGCCAACGGTCAAATTTTGAGTGACCTTGACCTGATGTTCAAGGTCATTAACGACGTAGTAGAGGACGCTAAATTTTACATTTTGAAATAAGAAGGCTAGCCATACCTCAACAAGAAAGGAAAATATGCTTCACAATAAATCTATCTGGGTGCTTTCAAAATGGGTACAGTTTGAAATGCTACACTTTGCAATTGTTTAACATAATCTAAATTTTGTGCATTGGCCCAATTTGCATAAATTAAAATGTTACAATTTTCGTTCTAGGTTCATTGGATGTGGCCATGTCACAAACTTAAAAACTGAAGTTGGAATGACACCACTATCTAGAATAGTTTAGAAGCTATACAAAGATTTATGTGTGTTTGCTTAATTTGCATAGATTAAAAGCCTACAACTGTGGGTCATGGTTTATTGGTTGCCGTTTTGTCACAAATCTACAAATTTAAGTTGGAATGGCACATCCACGTACAACAGTTTTGAAGTTATTCAAGATTTAAGCTTTCTGTATTCACCTTATTTGCATTAATCAAAATTTTACAATTTCATTCCATAGTTCACAGGATGCGGCTATGTCACAAACCCATAAATTGAAGTTAGAATGGCACCTCTATCTATAATAGTTTGAAGCTATTCAAGATTTAAATTTTGCCATATTCACCTAATTTGCATAAATAACAAGGGCAAGGCTGGGGGGGGCGCTTTTCTTTCTTTCTTTCTTTCTTCTTTCTTTCTTTCTTTCTTTCTTTCTTTCTTTCTTTCTTTCTTTCTTTCTTTCTTTCTTTCTTTCTTTCTTCTTTCTTTCTTTCTTTCTTTCTTTTTTGTTTTGTTTTTGTTTTTGTTTTTACTTGCACACACTGTAAATTGTCTTATTTTCATGTCTATAAACGTTCAGTGTTTTTGAGATACATGTATTTCACTTAAGTTTTAAATTCACTACTTTGCAGAAAAAGATCCATTAGACCTAAGTTAATATTTTTTTCTCACGGCGGTTTTCTTCTTACAGATTTGCTTCATGAGCCAAACGAGCGAAAAAAGAAAAAAAACATATAGCACTACAGCAAAATAAAGTCATTTCACAGAATATGTCAAAATTTGTGCTGAAAGTCAAGGTTAAAGGACCAATGTACTAACTAAAATATTTGCTAGAACCGTATCTAAAGAACAAACAATACTGACTTTTGCTAAAAATGTTCATATATTGGTCACAATCTTCATATTTTGTACATGTAAACATAAGAGAGAGAGAGAGAGAGAGAGAGAGAGAGAGAGAGAGAGAGAGAGAGAGAGAGAGAGAGAGAGAGAGAGAGAGAGAGAGCCAGTCATCACCTTTTTCAAATTTTTATAGCATAATAATTCATCACATGTAGGTCTCTGTTCAAGGTGATGCTGTCTGTTTAGCAGACCCAAGGCCTTTGACTAATTGGAGAGGGACCCTGGGCCCCTAGCCACACACAAAAATGGCCTGACACTTATCCAAGCAGGAAAATGCTGGTATGACCATTGTCACTTCTAAAATTCTGTAAGCCCCCCTCCAACCCCTGCACACACACAGCTTTGCAAAGATGCATGTCCAGTGCTGAGCAGTGACCCCCATGGGTTTTTCCTACCTCTGCACCACTCCAGTCTACTAGCCTCAGTTGAGTCAATGAGGCTAAATGTAGCCTTCTTGGTTGAGCTCTGTGAGGCAGGCTTGCATAGTGGACCCTGTTTGACTAAAAACCCAACCTCCAACCAATCAGCAGTGGGCAGAACTGTTTTGTAGCAACACTGAACTCAAACATGCATTTCCCTTAACAGGGTTTGCATGGTGATTATGATTTTTTTTACATAAAAAGTATTGAGTGATGATTGTTCCATTAAAGTCTTCAACATGTGAATCTGACTTGATATCATATATAATCCATGATAACAGTCTAAATTATTTTGTGTCAATGTAACAAAACATTTTATATTCAACACAATGTGGCCCCCTTTTTTCTCTCTTGCGCAAGAATATATTCAGACTATTTACATGGCAAAAAGCTTACTTGCCACATTTAGTTGCAATTGCCAGAAATACTGACCATAAATGCTGAGACTATAATTTTGTTATATAAGATGGGACTAAACTTACTTTACCTTGCATGACAAGACGTATCTTTTTGTTGCTATTGAAAGGATCTTTAAAAAATGTATGAGTGGAAAGGCTGGAAAAAAACCCTATTTTTTTTTCAATTTATAAAAAGGCAACATTTTTTTTTGCTTTGGCAGATTAAACATCATAAATTAATAGCCGCCATCAAACCACATTCAATGATATACATTATGGAGCTTTAAAAGTATTGCAACCTCTTAAATTTGCATTCGTGTGGCCCAAACTACCTCTCTAACAATCTATTGAATGTGGAGGTAGGCCTGACGGCCCGCAAAAATGCTACAACTTTGGTTCATGGTTCATTGGATGCGGCTTTCCCACAAACCTATAAATTGAAGTTGAAATGGCATCTCAACGTGTAATAATTTTGGAGATATTAAACTTTAAAATTTTTCAATGCCCCTAATTAGCATAATTTAAAATTCTACAGGTTTCATTTGTTGTCATTATATGGCAGGTGTCACAAACATATACCTGCACATTGAAATTTTATGTCTATCTGCAATAGTTTGGAAGATATGGAGCTTTTAAAATTGTAATTGTCCCAAATTTGCATAACTTAAAACATCATGACTATTCCAAACGATATGCCCAATTTCACTGGTAGGTCAGTCACCACGGCAAAAGTTTGGTTTGGGTGGTTTTCTGAATAATAGTGTCGGAAAAAAATTGGGACAAATTTGGTCGTAAAGAAAGAAAGAAAGAAAGAGAGAGAGAGAGATGAGAGAGAGAGAGATGAGAGAGAG
>OZ026613.1:75566109-75826109 GCA_964020975.1 Hermodice carunculata | reverse complement strand
ACAGGTTAAAAACTTGAGTACATCAAAGAATATGGTCTGATTGACAATTGAAAACAGTTGTCTTATGGATCATGCTACAAAACGAACATGGAATTTGATTCAGGATGGAATAGGGGCGATCTGGATGAAATTGGACACTGAAGACTTTAACAGTAATTTTCTTATCTAGTAAACATGTAGATTTTCTTTCCTTGTTTAATGATTTTCAACAATGTTTGTTGTTAACTTTTCCCTATAAATTTTTAAGGGTTTTACTTTTTATTTTCTTTATCCGTGAGGAAAATAAAGTGTCCAGGTTTAGAGAAAAAATATGAGCAAATCAAATAAAGACTGACATATCATCCCTTAATTTTGCTTAAACCCGGACATTTATCTCTTACGTGACACACATCTACATGTTTTCGTTATTTTTCACAAATTGATTAGGCCAGATAGGGAAGAGATCGTTTTCCTATTCGTCTTCCCCTTTTCGAATAAGGAGTGTCATTGGATGGAAACGTGTAGAAAAGTGAAACATCTAACAAACATTCACAAAGAAAAAAGTTATATTTATGATATTACTGTATAAATTCGATCATGTAGGCCTAGTTATATTCGTTTTGTGTATTCCAAATTGACCTGGGTCTACCCAAATCCACTGAAAACCGTGTGCAGCATCAGTTCCTATCATTATTTGGTTGGGAAGACTGATAGTCCGATTATTTAAACTGCTACAAAGTAATTAACGAAATGGTAAAATAAGAATAATCAAACAACAATATGATCCATTTGAATATTACATTTCTTAGGCCTAGTTCCATGTCCTTTTAAATGATGTGTTGACTTGAAATAGAGTAAATGAAAAGTTTTGTTTGATATTATGGGTGATTAGGTAAATGCTTGACCACCATGATAAGCTATCCCTAGGCTATAGGCCCATATACAGCATGCTCATACGTCACGGTACTAATTATGATTGTGACAGCATATGGACCAGCCCCAGCCTTCTGGGGTTCCGTCTAGCAAATTCGTCAACTATTTCTTCCAAATCTTCAAGAATATCCCTGTGCAGGTGCATTAATACTAATCCAGTCAAACGCTCATCCCCCATAGTTGGTCGCCATTACAACTTGATACGTTTCAACCCGCTAAAGGATCTTTCATCAGTACAGGACGTGACTGGGAGAGTGCAGAGAATGGACAAGAGTACTTTCACATTTGGAAAAATACATGTTGTATGCTGTAGAGCAAATGCTGGCGATGTTGGAAGACAAGCCGGACCATTTTCTTAAGTTTCTTGTGGCACAGTGTCATCAGCGCTGCTGCTGGGGACAATCACGTTGTCTGTTTGTTTTCCACTGTTTTCCAGGGTGATCATCTAAATGCAATATAATAGAGAATTTTGATTACATTTGCAACTGCCATCAACATCAACATAAAAGGTCCAGGGGGAACCATACTCTTTCAGTGCCAAGTTTTTGACTGGGGCAAAAGCTTTCGTCAGCGCGGATTGAGCACATTTGTCCTTTAGCGGCTCTCTTACATCGCCAAAGGTGCGCCGAGGCGAGCTATTCATCTGGACCATTCCTATATCATCTTGAAGTTTTACTGTTTTTTCAATACAAGGTGCTTTAACAACGACTTTTTGACTTAGTGAAGAGGGGTGCGATTTTAGTCGTTATTGGCACTGACAGAGTTACTTCTATATCTCCAAGATAGTAACAGAAATACAATGTATATGCATACTAACAGTTATCCATGTGACTAGGTAAAAACAGGAATTTCAAAGTGAAACGAGAGGTTGTCCTCGAAATATTTCTTCCACTGTAGCTCAACAGCTTTCCTTTACGTATTTCAGTCTAAAGTGGGAAAACGAAGCTATTGACTTCAGAATAGTTCAATGCAAAATGTGCAGACGAAAGCTTTTGACGTGGACCAATTCTGAAATTTGAATGAAAGGTCTTTAAAGGATGTGGAGTCAGAATGTGAAGCCTATAATTTGGGCTAATACAGCATATGTCAAAATTTTACAGAGGAAATTGCAATATGGACAATAGTACTTCCATATGTATATAGGTTAGACCAGGGACCTGTTATAACAGGTCCCTGGTTAGACAGGGACAGATTAGCTTCTGGAGAGTAAAAGAGTTCGGACTGCGCAATATGGTAATGACTACTACGAAGTGGTTCTGAACAAAACGACACAAATACAATAGTTGATGTACCTATTATCGATATCGATAGGGTGGGCAAAAACACTGTTGTCATTACTTGTTAATCTATCTTTATATGTGATGAGTTGCCGGTCTCTGAACTGTAAAATTTGTGCAACGATGTCTGGCCCCGTTCCCCGGCGTCTCAGTTACGAGGGTAATTGCCGGTAAACGCATATTTGGATTCCATACGCTAAGCAAAAAGCACATTTCTCAGAGAACGCACACATTTTATATTTTAACAATTTCAGACCCCCTAGCTTTCTAGATTTTTCATAAACTGATTTCATGTTTGCTTGTACAGAAAATGTTTTCCCAACTGACCCACTCCGAACTTTATCTGTGCAGAGTTTTCAGTTGCTATATCGAGAATAGGAACATTGTTTTTACAAGTTCGTCACCGGAATTGAAGTGACATGTCTTGCACAGACCACCTGCGTCCGTCAAGAAAAGACAACTTTGTTTAGATTTTACCATGGAAACACAGCTCAGAACTTGAAGTCTGTGATTTATAAAAATAATTTTCCTATCTATGTTCAGTGACGTAGGCCTATTGTGCTGCATTTTTACAAACCGCGCGGCTTAGCATAACGATAACTGGTACATGGTGCATGATATTAATTGTGTGTTTTATTTCAACAATCTTCTTTAGTTTTGGACATTTTCATATCGAGTGTAGTGCTGAAAGTTGTTTTACGTGTACCATGATCCACGGGACCACTTTTGCCATTTTTTTTAAATTCACGCCACACAAGATATCACATCAGACAGAGAACCAACGCGAATTTAACAAATAAATAAAGTTTGTCAATAAATAAAGTTCTGTGACGTAGGCCTATTTTAAAAGTGCACTTTTTTTTATCAGTGACTGCGCCAAACACAATGTGGTGATTTTTGTCCATTTAATCCTCATTATGATAAACAACTTCAAGCCGCTTGGCACGAATATGAAAACTAGGCTTGACCTTCGTCACATTTGCCCTATCAGATCTACTAGACCAAAAGTATATACGCCTATATGCATTTTAATTGCATGGACTGTCATAGCGAGACCATTTGTTACTTTCACATGCATAATGCACACTTTACCTTCGCGATTGTGTCGTGCTGTTTTACTGTTCAACCTTGATTATCGGATCACCAACCTTCATAACATACATGTTTTCTCAAAATACCCCCAAAAGTGATGTCTGCTTTCGTTTCTTCTTGGCGGGCTCCTCCATTTTGAGCTTCATTCAAAAATTTGCTAACAGCAGGCGTACGGTATAAACGCTTATGGAAAGACAGTGTTCTCATTTTTGCTTTCTTAAGAAGGACAGGCCTACTCTCATAGAGTGCCCCCTAGCAGCAAATATGGCTTGATTTCTTTTCTTTTTCAATATAGATAATCCCATCCATGTGTTAGTATACTTTCCTAGGAATATTATAAGTCATAACACTGTTTATCAAGGATCATTGTTTGATTTACTTGAGCCGGGGGTGCGGGTGGGTGGGGAAGGTTCTGGGCAGTCAGGACCCTCTTCCCCCATACGCTAGTGCTACCTGTGAAAACATTACAGAGCTACCACCTTTCAGTTCATAACATGGGCCACAAACATACATGTATTATACACCACAATGTTTGTAACGATTTTATATCAAATGAACACCAGACAATATGGGCACGAATGGGGAATTTTTCAGCAAATTGCCATTGCAACCAGCTCTGCCTGGTGCTACTTGCAATATCATTGAGCGGACACAGTGCCGACTCCAGCTGAACCACTGTGTTTACTGGTGCCAGTATACAAACCTTGATAATATTCATTTGAGCTCAAAGCATACATTGTTTTTCACAATCAAGCCAAAAATCTGCCTTTCTGGTGTCAAAAGTTTTGAAAATGCAGCCCCTGGCATTCCTAGCACCAGGTGTCATATTTTATTTGCACTCTCCAATCCCCGTGGAACCTCATATGAACGACTGGAAATTCGCACTGCTGATTGGCTATCTCTGTATAATAAAGTTTAAGCTTTCAATTTCCCTGCCACTGGCAGATACAAGAATACCAGGTAGTTCATTCAAATTCCGACAGTCTTCTTAATCTGTTTTTCAGCCTGAAAGATTAATACTCTTTGGCGCTGACAGGTGACAGTTGTATAAAATAAATCGCACCTCACAGCTCAGGTGTCGGGCTAACAGTAACACTGAGGTATCTACACACATTTCAAAATGATACTTTAATGAAATAAGTCGGGTATACTCCTATTAACGGGGAAAAATGTTGTCAGAGCCGCACATGCATGTAATGGTAGCTTACGTCAGTGCCCTCCCTCCATTGCAACATTGAGATGTATGCGAGGACAGCTTTAAGTTAAAATGAGTGAAAATAGCAAATGGTATCATAATGCTGATTTTAATTTTCCATTCGTGATAATGTTGAATCATGTGTAGCGTCACTTACTTTGCTAGGCTATATCTCATTTTGTTTGCTATCTTAAGCAGTATTCACATTACAGTGAATGCCGTGCAGACGGCTAGCCATAGATGCTGTTTTAAAGGTCCCATTGATTGAATGGGTACCACAAATTAGAAAGCTGATGTTTAGTGTCCTTAGAAATAATATATACGAGAACCAAAAGGTTAAAAATCATTTTCGAATAGTGTTTTTCAGCTCCAAAAGTGGGTCACATTTCCGACAGGAAAGCGCGCAAATTTTCTCCGATCATGGCCTAATGTGGGAAAGTGTTACTGACGTCACAAACGCAGTCCGCTGGCCACGGTGTATGTGTTCTAAGCCAGAGTGCCTTTAGTTTGCCAAGTGTTATGGCGGATTGAACAGGGCATAGTGATTCTGGAGAGTATAAATTGAATTTTCTATGCACGTGTTCTGATGACGATAAAGAAGAATTGATAATAAAAGCTGAAGCAGCAGAGGAAAAAATCATTCAGCCTTACAGACATGAGGGGACGCCCAGTACCCTACCGTCACCAGTACTGCAGGGAGTCCAGCCGTGCCCGTGGTACAGCCAGACGACCCCAACTTGCCGTCTCGGCAATGATAATTTGTTGCAAAAGATATTTCCAATAAAAAATTACAAGATTCCATTTAACTAGAGCAAGCATGAATGAAATAAATTGGAATTTGCGTCAGGATAGGCCAGGTCTTACAGTGTTTCAAATTCTAGCATTTACGGAAACAGCTACGGCCCGCGCCTACGGTATATAAAAGTCTAAACAAACAGTTAATTTTCGCTTCCCATATGTATGGTCTATGGATGATTAAATATACGTTTTCATTTATGAATACAGCTTTCAATATCAGTCTAACTCCTACCCGGCAGGAACATCACGACCCTTGGAGGGCAGTATTTTACGTTTCTGTATGCATTAACATTGTCATCAGTACACGTATTTATGATATCCTTGATTTCAGATAGTATTCATTATGTAACATTAGTAGATATCTACCTGTGACTGACTTATTTTCTGGTTCCTTATGAACGACAAAGGTACAATGAGTTGGAATTATTGAAAAGCTAAAAAAGTCGTTGTCAATTATGATCGTGTTTTAAAGTCTCCTAAAAATGCTTAATGGGACTTTCTGGGTGAACACACTGGCCAAATAGTGGTTAATCATCTGGTAACTTTTTAGAGTTAGAGGTATGCACATCAAATATAACATATCGGAATGAAAAACAGGAGAACATAGGATCAAATTCAATTTTCCAAATTACGCACAGTTCACCCGAACCTTACTCTATAAAAAAAAAAAAAAACAAAAAAAACAGCGATAATGATTGCAAAAATATATATGGGTGTTAAGAGTTTTGAATAGTTTAACAGGTATATATATATATATATAATATTCTATGCACCTCCAACACGAATACCAGATAATTTAGCGCTAGGGTTGCATTTGCGCGATCCTTTTTCCTTGATATTTACATTGGTTATTACGAAGCCCCAGAGAGGACATGAGGAAATTTTTTTTCTTTTTTTTGCGTTCCCTTGCAAGAGTTTTGCGTTCCCACGCAAAACTTGTGCATGGAAACGGTACAGAAATTTTTTTCACAGCAAAAAGCAGTATCTGGAGCCCCAGAAGCGCCATAATATATCAAAATTTATGCCCTTCCATGAAAAGAATTATTTTTTCCCTCACAAATATTTTGCGTTCCTACGTAAAAGTTTTGCATTCCCTCGCAAAAGTTTTGTGTTCCCACGCAAAGGTTTTGCATTCCCTCGCAAAGCTTTTGCGTTCCCACGCAAAAGTTTGCGTGGGAACGCAGAAGTTTTGCGAGGGAAGGCAGAAGTTTTGCGAGGGAACGCAAAAGTTTTGTGAGGGAACGCAATAAAGTACTTTTTTCCTCATGTCCCCTCTGGGGCTCATGTTTTAGCCCAAGGGACATAAGTAAAAGAAAAAATAATCAGTGCGAGTGAACGCAAAAACATTTTTTTCTCTCATGTCCCCTCTGGGGCTCCATAGGTTATTTCCACAGAAATTATCACTTAATAAATACCCTTGGGGAGGGGGTGGGAGGGTGTCCAGCATATGTAACACACTAGTCTACGTAGTGAACCATCAAAAGTTCGATGGTATCATCTATTTGAAAGGTATTTGTGCTTAAAAGTGCAACATATTGCCCCTTCAGCATAGAAATATAGCTGGCAAAACCATTTTTCCATTGAAAGATTGAGATAATTCCCCAATTCATAGAACTTGATGGGGCATGTGATTTGGATTAATATTTTGCAGCATTACAGGTGCAGCCACTTGTCCAGACAGGTACATGGGTGCAGAAATTCGCTGGTCATAATAGCATATTCTTTACTAGTACAAAATTAATGTTTTTTTTCCCCAACAAAGTACGTATTTGCATGAAAATATATAACATGGAATCAATACGTAAATGCATTAATAATAAAAATAGTCCGTAGTACCTAGGTACATATGTTTTTGTGTTGCCATTAATAAAGATACATACTCATGATAATTTATATGAAATATTAAAGTGCTAAATGTACAGATTTAATTATAACTGCCCGCTGTATTCGTGAGTAAGATTTTGGCTTTTTGTAAGAATTGCTCAAAGTAAAATGTAATCTTTATTTATCTAAACATCCTCCGGTATATACCTAACATTCATTTGACATTCACTGGTGCGCTACCATTTTGGAACAGTGGCTCACAGAAGAGCGGCCGGATGCTGTTCCAGTGTGAAGTTAAATCAAGTTTAAGGGCACTGGCCACGGGTGTTCGCCATGTTTAAGGTTCATGGCAGGAGGAAGTTTGGTGCGGCCGCGTTACTGTCCACCTTACCTCTGACGTCCCCCACTTCACACTTCTTTTCTTTTTACCATTATCTTAATATCAGTGGTAAGTTCGGTGCAGTAGAAGACAAGACTCTTGTTCCGCGATAACTTTGAGGGCTCTACGGAGTTGCAGTGTGTTCAGTCATGATTGCAATAGCGCAACTGAGTTCGTCTTAACAAGCAGCTTGCGGAACTGTGCTCCCCCCCCCTCCTCCTCCTGATATACCATATATAACGTGGCATCTATACGTTATATACATTAAAAATAAAAATGTTCCGTAGTACGTGGATAGATGCATTTTTGTGTTCCCATTAATAAAGGTACATATTCGAGAAAACAATTTTATGAACTATTAAAAGTGTATGCTTCTATATTTAATTATAACTGCCCGCTGTATTCTTGAGTAAGATTTTAGCAGGCAACGTGCAGAATCACCACCCCGTCCCTAATTATGTGTGGGTGCAAACAAAGACATTCTGTATTTCCAAGAAGTCTTTTTCCTTCTTTCTTTCTTTCTTTCTTTCTTTCTTTCTTTCTTTCTTTCTTTCTTTCTTTCTTTCTTTCTTTCTTTCTTTCTTTCTTTCTTTCTTTCTTTCTTTCTTTCTTTCTATTTTCAAAAATATTAAAGATAGACCCAAAGTTTTAACTTACGCATATAGGTTTGAGACAACTGTCAATCTAATGGACAGTGAACGAAAGTTGTAGTTTTTAATTATGCTAATTATGGGCACTTGAACAGTTGTAAGTTTTATATCTGCAAAACTATCATAGAGATGCCATTCCAACTACAATTTTGGCTTGTGCCAAAGCCGTATCCAGTGTACTATTACCCAAAGTTCTAGCGTTTTAATTGATGCAAATAAGGTGAATGTGCAAAATGTCATTCTTGAATATCTAAAAACTATTGTAAATAGAGGTGCCATCCCAATTTCAATCAATGAACTAACTAGAACCAAAATTGTAGCATTCTGAGTGATGCACATTAGGTGGTGAATACACAAAATTTAAATCTTGAGTAGCTTCAAAACTCTTCTCATATTAAAAGCACCGAGACAGATTTGCTGTGAAGCAAATCTTTTCTAGTTTTGTGATCTGCTGTTCCACACAGTGCCAGCTCATGCCATGCTCAGCTGGTCTGGATGGACGACTGAATGGTCATGTGACCTTAAGAATAATATTGAAGGTCATATTTCTATAAGACCACCATTACTGTTTTCATTTACAAGTCTGCACTTAGACAGTTCTGGTGTCGTTACTTTTTAAATGAATAGAGAGACAAGAGTTGCCAAGATACAAGCTTGTATGTCAGGTTGGCCTTTGAAGGTCACTTAAGTCAAAATTAATAATACCAAAAGGACCCCTGGAGGGCTCTCATTATTTCGGGGGGAGGGGCGGAAATGGGGTGTGTGTCACAAATTTACATCACCGCCATATGGGGTCCATAAATTATACCATCGTCAGATAGCGGGGGGAGGGGGAGGGGAAGGGAAGGGAAGGTCATAAAATGTAAAACATCAAAACATGTTACGCACAATGATTGACTTCCTTTGCTCTAGAAGGTCTGATCAAGAGATGGGAAGTCTCCTTGTGTTGGACCTGAAAAATTAGTTCATGGTCATTCAAAATTTTACCATTCACCCAGCCCATGTTTGTTGTAAATTTGTATGTTGCATCGCAAATCATGATCAAAATAACGAATTCAATGTTTTTATCACATGTAATCCTAGTTCCACTTCATACCACCATAACAAGAGGGGTGTGACAGTCCTGTGTTCAGCTGACCTTGCATGTGCAGACTGAAGTCCTGTGAACTTCCGAATGATATCCATGTCACCTTTTGTTAAAGTCCATCATCACTGTTGCTAACCGTTTTACCGAACTTTGCTCGTTTGTTAAATGATAGTACCACCATCTAGAAAACAAATTTGGTGGGGGACAATGTCCACTTATATTCCCAATAAGTCTAAAGCTGTTAAAAGTTGTGGTTTATAAGAAAGTCAAGAAAAGTCAAAACACACAAAAACTCTTTAAAAAGCAACTATAATAAATTAAATAAAAAAATAAGAAAACATGAATTATGGATATAAGATGGTGCATACTTATATATGATTCTTAATAGGACCTGCAGTGTGCTTCATCCACATCCACCTTTGTTCTAACATCACAATCTAATTGACCTACTTAGCCCTATAGCAAGTCCAAACCTGGTGGTAAGCAATCTTTGTGAAGTACCCTAAGAACACCTTTCTGCATACTGTTTCATAACAAGCATGTCTTGCTACCTCATAATAAAATTTATTATCTCTAGCCATTTCTTAAACACATTTTAATCCCTCCTACATTCTCCTTGTCTAGCAGCATAGGAAAAGCATCTTATCGTGTCTTGCAGAATTGGGTATGAGGAATTTATACCTTATTTGCACTCAAAATTTCCATTAAGACCTTTTCTGGGCAGCTAGTGCAATATAGATAAGGTTGACACCAACTTCCTGTCTCTAGTAACTGGAAACATAATGCAAACTTTTCTTTTCTTTTTTTTTTTTTTTTAGAATCGTTCTCTTACAATGTGTATTAAATTTCTGGGGCACATCATAAATTTTTATATTTGTATTATTGCCTGTACAGTGGTGATGTAAGTGCCCATATGGTCGCCTTCTGGCATGCTGATAGTCCAACACTAAACCCAGGAAAATGTCGCGAAATGAAAGTAGACCCTACGTCACTTGCCAAATACAATTTTTAGCTCAGCTGACCTGTCAGTCAGCTGAGCTTTTGTGAGGGTCTGTCGTCCGTCTGTCCGTCGTTGTCGTCTGTCCGTCCACAATTCACATTTTTGACTTCTCAAAAACCGTTGGCCAGATCCACTTCAAACTTGGTGGGGATGTGCCTTGGGTGGGTTTGTACCAAGTTTGCTCAAATGGTCATGGTCCAGTGATTTTTGGATTTTTCATGAATTTTTTTGGTTCTTTTTTGGGCAAATCTTAACAAATCTTCTTCTCTGAAACTGCTCAAATAATTGCTTTGATATCACACAGGAACACTCACGGGGACTCCTAGTTTTTAATTTGTTCACCAGGTGGCACTGCGATTTTTTTCTAATTTTTTTTTCTGAATTTTTGTGTGGTATAGCTATTTTTGACTTCTTCTCCAGAACCATAACTCAGATTAAGCTTGAACATGGTGGATATGTTCCTTGTAGAAGGGGCATACAAAGTTGTTCCCTATGTGGGAATGCTTTGGGTTCCTGATTTTTAACGATTTTTAAAATTCCGGTACTTATCGGACAATGCAGCTTTCCTATTGATTACTATGGAAGTCAATGAGCATTCTAATGCTAATTCACATTTTTTACTTCTTCTCCAAAACCGGCATCCAGATTAACTTCAAACTTGGTGACAATGTACCTTGGGCATGTTTCTACCAGGTTTGTTCAAATGGTCATGCTCCAGTGATTTTTTAAATTTTACTGAATTTTTTTGCTTTTTTTTTGGACAAATCTTAAAAAATCTTTTTTTTTCTGAAACCGCTAACCCAATTGCTGTGATATCACACAGAAAGACACCTAGGGACTCCTTGTTCTTAATTTGTTCACCAGGTGGCACTGCAACTTTTTTCTATTTTTTTTATGAATTTTTGTGTGTTATAGCTATTTGCGACTTCTTTTCCAGAACCGTCACTCAGATTAAGCTTAAACATGCAGGATATGTTCCTTGTGGAAGGGTCAAACAATGTGGTTCACTATGTGGGAATGCTGTGGATTCCTGATGTTTAACCATTTTTTCAATTCGCCTACTTTTCGGAAAATGCACCTTTTCCTATTGATTACCATGTAAGTCAATGGGCATTCTAATGCTTTTTTTACATTTTCAACTTCTTCTCCAAAACCGTCATCCAGATTTACTTCAAACTTGGTGGGGATGTACCTTGGGTGGGTGTCTGCCAGGTTTGTTCCAATGGTCATGTTTCAATGAATTTTGGATTTTTTTATGATTTTTTTTTCAAAAATCTTTACAAAAGTTTTAATAAGAAAGTTTAACATGGGAATTTCATGTAATGGTTATAACTTAAATAATTTTGGCCATATTTACTTCAAACTTGGTGGGGATGTGCCTGGGGTGAATCTCTACCAAGTTGTTCAAATGATCACGCTCTATCCATTTTTGGATTTTTTATGATTTTTTGTGTTCTTTTTGGGGGCAAACCTTAAAAACTCTTCTCCTCTGAAACCGGTCACCCAATTGCTTTGATATGGTACATAGACACTCCCAAGGACACCTAGTTCCCAATATGTTCAGCAGGTGGCGCTACATTTTTTGTTCTAATTTTTTATGAATTTTTTGTATGGTTTTGCTATTTTTCACTTGTTCTCAGAACTATCACTCAGATTAAGCTGAAATGTGATGGATATGTTCTAGTGGAGGGGTCAAACAAAGTTGTTTACTAGGTGGCACTGCTTTGGATTCCTGAATTTTAAGGATTTTCAATTCGGGTACTTATCGGTTAATGCAGCTTTCCTATTGATTACTATATAAGTCAACGGGCATTCTAATGCTAATTCACAGGACAACTGACATGAAATTTACTGTTTACTTGATAACTTGAGATCTGTTTTGAGTTAGTACCATCATGCTGCACATGTTAATGTTTCTGCATGAAGGTCATGCTTAGACAGTACATGAATGACCTTGACCTCGTTTCTGGGCTCACAGTGCAACATACATGAATTTTACTCTTCATTATAACTTGAGAACTACTTGAACCTTGATGTTGCACATGTTAGTGTTCTTCTATAAAGGTCAGACTTTCTCAGAACATGGGTGACCTTGATCCTTTCCCAAGTTCATAGAGCTGCAAGTGTGATGAATGTCAAGATCAGCTGAGCATGGGCTGTTCACACAGCCCTCTTGTTCTACTTTAAATTTATTACAAAGGTTTATTACTCTAGTGTAATTCTCAAGAGAACGTACAAAGAGTTTTGTAGCTGAAAGCCTTTAAAATACAAATTTATGCAAATTAGCTCTTTTACACAATAATTAAGCAGTTTATGTCAAATTCGAAGTCGCCATCTCATAGATTTATAACTGTCCCAAATTCTGGACACACCCAAATGCCACAGGAACTGGATTATTTTGTATCAATTCTAAATTCAATTTAATTCACACTACAATTCCCAGGTGCTGTCATGAAAAAGACCAAGCTGCTTTAATGTATTAAATACATATCACAAAGAGAAGCTTCATTATGAAAGGATGAAGTTGTTAGGAACTTCATCTCCAAAAAAAAAATTCTTTTATCTTGTACTGACTCTGACTTGTGGGCAACACATTGAGATTTCATAAAATAAATAAATATAGAGTCTTGGACAGCCAACACAAATCTTTTTCTGTACAGTCTGTTCCCTGTATTCATCAAAAGAAGCCACAAAGCTTAAGTGTCCAACTTCACCCGTAATCTCCCCCAATCAGTTTCAATTTGAAGCTGGAATGTCAGACTTTTTGCCCTAAAAGGTTTTCATGGGACATTTGTGACAATTAGGCCTATAGTCAAGTTGCCTTGGATACATGTGGATTTCAATGAATGATCAGTGTGATAAACCTGTAACAAGAGGCCCATGGGTCTAATGCTCTGCTGGCATAGTGGCTATATTGCACCTGTACATTTCAAAGTTGTGAGTCCTCGAGTGGTTTCTGAACTTATAAAGCTTATGTGCATTTCATGTAAAAAGTGTCCACCAGATGGCACTTTGCTCCACATGTAATTATGGCTTATTTGTCCAGCTCCTGTGATGAATATTTTTGCATGTGCCAAGATAACAATGAGAGAGTCATTAACTTTATGTCCTCAGTGACATTGGGACAGATCAAAGACACCCAGATTATGTAATGCAAGAGGTCCATAGGCCTGCCTGGTGCTGTGCTGATACTGCCACTGAAGTCCAAGCTACACCCTGCCATTACAAAGTCACCTCTCTCAACTTAAGAGGCATGATGACCTCACAAAAATACATCAAGGTCACTGATATTATATAACATTCTAGCTTTGGACCTTGTCTATATATCCAGTAAATTTGGCAAGTCTAATCCATTTACTTTTCAAGATATGGAATTTTATATCTTAAAACACATTTTGGCTCATAATTTCCATCAAATTATAGGTGGCACCACCAGTATCATTAGCAACTTAGACTTTGACCTCCCCCACAATACCACCAAATTTGGTGAAGACCTGCCACAAATTAAAGATGCTAGAGTGGTCACAAGATTTTCGTATTTTGACCCCTATATTGCATAATATTGTAGGTATCAATACCACCAATATCGAAAAGAACCTAGATTTTTATACCCCCTATAAGTCCTGAAAGTTAGATTAGGCTAACTTGAAAACAGTGGACAGTATTGCTGTCACAAGATTTGCACATTTTGATCTGTATATTACATAATACTATAGGTGGTGCCACCAACATTGATGTCGACAGAGATTTTTATACACTTTAAAACTCCTAAACATAATATGGGCTTATCTCAAGAATTGTGGGGTGCAAAGCATTCATGAAATGACCCCTGTATTCAAGCCGGCCATTTGACTTTGAACTTCAACTTGGATTAAAAAATTGTTCCTGTCCAAAATATGCACCCCACATCCAGCTTTCCATATACATGTATAGTCTGTCTGTTCAAATCGGGTAATAACTTTTCGAGTTACTGACGAAAAACAATCAACTTGGACAAGCGCCAAACTCCATAATTACTGGGTCACAGTGACCCAAAAAGTAGGTCACCAAGTACAGTTTTATGTATTATGTAATCAAGTGCAGTTTTGATCTGGAGGCTCAATTCACTTTGCCATTGATGTCCAAGCTACACCTGGCCATTACAAAATCACCTTTTGAACTTTTCAGGCATGGTTACCTCAAAAAAAACAAGGCAAGGTCACTGATATCACATAACATTCTACCTTTAGCCATGGTCTATATATCATATAAATTTACCAAGTCTAATCCAATTACTTTTCCAAATATGGGATTTTACATCTTACAACACACTTTGGCTCATTATTTCCATTAAATCATAGGTGGCACCACTAGTGTCATTAGCAATATAGACTTTGACCTCCCCTACAATCCCACCAAATTTGGTGAAGATCCGCCAAAAATTACAGATGCTAGAGTGTTCACAAGATTTTCACATTTTGACCCCTATATTACATACTAATGTGGGTGGCACCACCAATATGGAAAGGGGCCTAGACTTTTATACACCCTATAAGTCCTGAAAGTAATATTGGGCTAACTTGAAAACTGTAGACGGTATCGCGCTAACGAGCAAATGTTTACAGACGGACGGACAGACATGAACGGTCGCATAAGCTCTGTGACCTTTGGTCAGCAGTGCTTAAAACAGTTTTGGAATAAGCTGCTGAGTTGCAGTTAAGGTTTGTTGGCAGGTAAAGAAACGGAGAAATCAATGTCAAACGTGCAGTGGAATGGTGGTCCATATGTGACCCTCGTTTTCGAACCTTTCTGTGTAGGAGCTCTGCCTGACGATGCACTGGTTCTAATTCTCCTAACCTCTCCTTTATCTTATTAGCACAAATGATTGACTGCACAGGTGCACAATTACACAATACTTTATTGCCGCCAAGGCCCTATGTACATGTTCACCCTATCTACCTACTCTCCCGGCACTTTTTAAATTCTGATTAGCACGAATGCTCGACTGACAGAAGGTTGTGAGCGACTGTGCCAAGCATAGTTACCAATTGCAACATGATTTCAATGCAGAGGCTGACATCAAATGTGGTGAGTGCAAAGAGGTTGTGCACCAGGATGTAAGAAGAATGCAGTGCCAGGTCGGTTTCAAATGGCACCATATGCTGCCTTGCTGCAACATAAATGCTGGCAAATATAAAGCCTTGGAAAACGACCAACTGTTGGATGTTGTCCTATGGGGCACCAAATGTAATACGAATTTTGTGGTTATTTTAACTAATTTTGTGAACAAAATCTGTAAACTAACAATTTCATCCAGAGTACATACATTTGGTCCACAGAATCTAGAAGTTTATCAATTTCGTCCACGAAATCGAGTAAGTTTATCAATTACAGCCACAAAGCTGAGTAAAGCTACCAATTTTGTCCACAAAATCGTGAAAGCCTACCAATTTTGTTTACAAAATCCTGTAAATCTGCAGACTTTGTCCCCGAAATTGAATTAAATTAGGATTCTGCAGAAAATCAGTATCAATTCTGTCAACCAAATTGTCAATCAATTTATCAGTTTTGTTCACAAAATTCTAATATATAGTTCACAGAATTGACCAAATATTCACAATTTTGTAACCCTTTTACGATTCTGTGGACGAAATTGGGGACTAAAATCATGAATCCGATCAGTTCCATACAATGCATCAAAGCCGGTCATTTCATTTCTGTGCACAGTTTTGAATTTCGTCCACAAAATGGAATAATGTTTTCACTTCTGTGTGTAAGTTTGTTATTTCGTCAACAAAATCAAGCAATATTTCAATTTTGTCAAAATTATTAGGCCTATCACAAAATTCAAATCCTCTTATCAATTTTGTCCATGTAAACAGTTTACAAAATCAAACAAAACATCCATTTTCGTGCACAAAATTTGAAGGAATGACACAGTATGCACAGAATCGCAGATTAAATTACGAAATTGTTGAGCCGAGTCAATCCTCAGCCACTATTCAGATCTTAAGTGTTATGGGATATTGGTTTTATGCAAATACTTTTTGTTCCTGATGATGCCTGGATCACACTTTCTTCTATGTACAGTAAAACCTCCGTAAAGTGGGCACCCTTGGGACAGGAGCAAAATTCCCACTTTAGGGAGGTGCCCACTTTACAGAGGGACGGCCATTTTGGGTTGTGTGGATGGGCAACAAAGATAAGGGAGAGGCTATACATATGCATGCATACACATCTACATGTACACATGTATGTTGAGCCCACATGAAATAAATGAGAAAAGCAGTTTTTTCAACATTTTGCTTTCATTTCTTGAAAAAATATCAACTACATGTACTATGTAGATAGCCAAAGTCCAAAACAGGTCCCGGCTCAATAATTACCAGCAGGCACATCAAAGTATCAAACTGCAAGGTAAACATATTACTGAGCTGACACTCATCCACACACCAACTTGCCTTCCAGTAGAGTCAATTGTTCTCTCCACTTTAATACCTTAATCTGCTATGGTTACTCCACAAAGCTGTCAGAAGTCAATGTGGACTAAAACAACTGTTTTGCTTTGATGCTTTGTTGATACTGGCCTATACATGTACTATACTCTGTTGTGATAGGGAGATTACATTAGGTGGTGAGCACTGACAAAAAAATTACACTTATAGAATTAGGAGTTAATGGTGGCAAGTGCTGATGCAAAAAAAATAGCACTCTTACAAAGTAAAATATTTATTGAACAAAATAAAAGTGCCCACTTTAACAGATTTTGGTACGTTTAGGGTGCCCACTTAAGAGAGGTGGCTTTATAATGTAGTAAATAGGAAAAAATGAAACGGGACCGAAGAAAAGTGCCCACTGTAAGGAGGTGCCCACTTTGGAGGTTTTACTGTATATAATATCACAGTTGGTCCATCTGTATATTTGAAGGATGTGGCAATGGGAACAAAATAAGCCAGTCTCCCATTACATTGTATTACACTCTTAAACGGGCAACCTAATATGCCCTGCCCCAAAGACTTGGAACAGTTTTGCAGCAGTTACATGTATACCAAACTAAGAACATTTTATTTTGTTAAAGGAAAGCAATTATGGTGAAAGTTGCCTAATGGCAACCAATTCTCATCCCTGACCTTAGCAAGTGTCTAAGACTATTTTGTGTGTGTGTCAGTAGAGTCAGACAAAACTAATACAGTATGTAAATCTAGTGAGGTGTCAAAGACACCCTATTACTGTGAGGAGTGTGAGTTTTTGATGGAAGTGATCTATAGAAAAATACCATAACATTATTTTTGCACTTGAAAATCTGTTTTTATTTTTAAAGAAAAAAAAACACACTTTACATGTACATTCTAACCATCATTCTTCAATTCCACAGTTAGTTGATGGTGTCCACATGCATGCAGACATGCCATCTGATAGCTTCTTCATTATTAAATAGTCAAAATATCATGACTGTTACTTGATTTATGGTTTCAAACTTGTTAGCAGTACCTATATGTGATACTTATTCACACAGCATTCAATTTCCCAAATTGACACCAATTTTGACAACTGTGGGGCTATTCTATGAAGTATCTGCAGCGGCACATGTAATTGAAGCAATTAAATTCATTCTGCTCACCAAAATGGTCTCAAATTACAGGGGATAATTAATAATTACATCAACAAATAACAAAGCCATTTTTATTTAAAATTTGGCCAATGAAAACAAGTGGATATGCACAACAAGTAATCTTGGCAGCTGACTTCACATGCTACAACTCAAAAAAGAAAAAAAAAAGGCTGTCGTTATCAATATTCCATGGTGTAAAACATAAACCTAATTTAAATGTTACTTTATACTTGATTTTTAAGTCTGCCTGAGCAGCCTTGTTCCCCCTTTCTTCCCAAGAACTGGCAAAACTGGCTAGTGGTAAAATGTTGACTGCTAGTTTTTTGCTTATTCCACAGGTAATGAAAAACCATTTGAATTGTAAAGGAGACCATTCAAGAGGACATGCTTCAGGTCAACAGGGACCCAACCCATGCCAAGACAAGCTCTTGACTCAAGTTTTTACCAAGAGGGAAAGAATTACCCAAGAAAAAGTACCTTATATATGTATGTATTCTTTACTGCATGACATTTGTTATCTGATAGGATAACGGTTTCATCAGACCCACAACAACAGCCAAATGATGATCATCTTTCTCATCAACTGATATGCACTGCAAATGGAAACTTCTGGCAGTGGACTTTGATGTGATGGATTTGTCTGACATGTAGGTTTGTTACCTATTCACCTACACTTTAAAACTATCTCTACACATGGATTTGGTTTCATTTTAAATGTATTTTTGTTCTTATAGCAACATTAAAAATGATGAAAAATTCTGAACACAAACTAGGCCCTCTGTACACCTCCGAAACCAGCAATTCAGTATGTTTGTTTATTACAGTGTATATCTTGCCTCATAACTTTGTATGGGTTTAATCAATTTTCAAATTTAAGTGTTTTGAGATTTACCAACATGGTATTTACATACTCAAAATAAAGCAATTTATGTGTATGGATGTATCTACAGGCTCATTTCACATCTTTACAAGCATACAAGGAATACCAATAAGGAAGGAGGTGATTATGTACACCTTCATTTAAATGAAAACCTGGTGAGCAGTGTTGGGGAAAAATTATCACTTACTCTCAAGCAGGGAGGCAGTTACATAAATAATTCTCTGTGTGTGCTTGTTAAAATGATGACTGTTTCAAATGGCCTCTGAGCTAACCAAGTTCCCTTGGGAACCTTACCCGAGATAATATGTGACATGTAAATTAGAATTGGTTTACAATAACACACACAAATATTGGAAATATAATCTTTAATGAATTCAGGTCAGTAATCCAATGAAAACAAAATATCAAATTAAATCATATTCAATGCAATAACGTGTGCAAAAATAGGAAGGGAAAAAATAACAAATGCACACCCAGCAAGACAAAAAAAACAAAACAAAAAAAAACAAAAACAAAAAAAAAAAACAAAAAAACCACAAAGATTTCATTTTATTGCATGAATAGTTTTATTATCTCTATAAACACATGCAATTATACTGGATATGGTAATGTGTGTCATATATTAATCTGTAGATTGAAAATACATAAACTAATAGAATGAATGTGTTGATGAGAATGACTGAATGAGTATCTTAATGGGCTGTGGTATTTGCTGGGGTTATCCATCCTTTGAGGAGGAGGGCTCTGGCTGGTCACCTGGAACGATAGTCAACATATTACCACTGAATCACTGGTTTTACCTACTTGCTTCTGGGCACAGCATCCTAACGTCTCTACTAAAAAGTTGAAAATGACCACATCTGATGTTAAAAATTGCAAAGTTGACACTTAAAATATTTATAAATTACTTTGCATTTTATGTGTCTTCAATTAAAACAAAACTGTGAAATTGTTCAATGATCATGATGTTATGAAATACAAAGCGGACAACTACATTGCATTACAGTGCATATTGGCAAGTTTCACACACACATTTTGTATGTTGCCTATATCTGTAGCTATGCTCAATAGAAAAAGGTCTTAATCAACTATGCACTGTTCCCATATCCACCACTTTTTGTTTCTGCTCATCCTGCATGAATTTACTCTGATAATTCACTTAGTCATCTGACCTGTCATAATAAAAATGCACAACTATATTTTGAAGAAGAAAGCAATCAGGAGTACATACCCTCGGCAGGCAAGCCTGTCACCTTCTTTCTCTTCTTCTTCAAAAATGGTTGATGAAATACATCATGTAATCTTTTGGCCTGCAAAAGTGTAATTTAAGAAAATTGCAGTCTTCCAAGAAAAAAATGCTTGCTATATATTTGTATGTACTTTTCCTTCATCCACACAGCAATACAATCATTATCCATGCAGACATTGTGACACTGATCACAAAATTTGCTGGAATATCGAAGTACCAAAAAATTATAGATCATTCATATTCTTTCATCAAACTGGATTATAAATGTGAATGTGGCATAACAGTACGTGCTGCCACCTATGAATCACATGGGACACTAAATTAAAGTATGGCTTTTGTTCTTGGGTTAATTGAATTACATTCCAAGTTTGTGTTGCTCTTTCCTCCATACAGCAAAAGCAAAACTAATTAAAAAAAATATATTTGGGAGGGGGATCTAACAGGTAGAATACAAATTATTTCAAACAGACATTAATTAAAATCTCATCAAAACATAACATTCATATCCATCAACCTCAATTACAGGAATGAATTACAATTCTGATTACACAGGATTGAATTTGATGCGAGATCTTACCTTTTGTGGACCAAATCCAGGGCATAATGACAGGTCATCTATGCTGGCCTTGATCATGTTATTTATGGACTACAAAGGAAAAGGGAAAACATCATCATAACGTTTTGCTTTTTAAAATGACAGCAAAGGAAGTGTTTTACTTATTTTTCAATTTTTTTTGCAAGTTAAACTTTTAAATATATATATATAATTAACAAATGATTATATAAACATAAATTTATCACTTCTTATGAGTATTTTTATGCTGTTGACCTTTTATTGCATCAATACAACTTATAGATCTTATGGCATAAATATATTGACTTCCCATTCACAATCAAATTGAACTTTCCTGCTCAAAACAACCAGATATTGTAACCTGCCCTCTGCTTCATCATTTCTACTTAAATGTCATGTCAATAGAAAACATAAATTTTGTTGAGAACTGTAGATAGGATCTAGTATGAGGGTACAAACCAATATCAACGGCTTTCCTTGGCATGGGTTGGGTGCATTAGTGCAATGTTATTCTGACTAGGAAAAGGTTCAAATAAAATTTTGAAGTTCCTGATGGGATTAATTTTTACATGTGATGACTGGCACAACCCAGGCCTACTGTCCAGTAAGGCCAAACATGCTCACCCATAATCGATCATGTCACAATACAGTGGTACCTGCTGTATGTGGCCACCCCTTCTGCCAAGAAAAAGTGGCCACATACAGCAGGTGACCTGTCACTGCAGGTAGCTTTACAAAGAAACTGATTCTTGTGTCCCAGCAAGGTGACCACAAAAAGCAGTGTGGCTGCTCACAGCAGTGGTTGCATACAGCAGGTACCACTGTACAATGTAATGATTAGATGTTCCCTAGCAACGTTACACAGCCATATATAAAGGCCATGCACATACACAATGCAGCATTCAGTTTTGATTGAACCACATAACTATGGAGTTGAAGATTTCAACTCTGCGCACTTCTGGGCATAAGATTATAGTTATGCTCAGCCTGTGGTCAATCATAACTCATTAGCCTCTGAGGAGTCCAGTGAAGGATGAAACGCCTCAGGCTTATTTGGCATACTGTGTATCTGTCCTTATCAACATTTACCAAGTCTTCTCATTGGAATTCATTTTTAGGGTGACTAAAATCTTCGTTAAGGACATGGGACAGGCTAGTTATCACTTTAGTGGGGCCTGACATTTTTCTGTGCTTAACACCCTATGTACACTTATAAAGTGCTATTGAGTACAAATTTGGAGGAGGAGGAGGAGGAGGAGGAGGAGGAGGAGGAGGAGGAGGAGGAGGAGGAGGAGGAGGAGGAGGAGCTTTCTCTAACAAATCATTTGTCCATGGCCCACTTCACAAAGCTGTACATACATTATCCTGCTGTTTTGTTAGAGACAAGAGAATATATAAAGATACTACTACTTTTGGTAAGTTCACCATTTCTCACTCCTTTCTTCTATTCATGATTGTCAGTATTCACCATCCTGTAATCTTGGCTATCAGCTGTAAATTATTTACTATTTTGCTGCAAAAGGTAAGAACCATGACAAATGACCAAGCAGTGACACAGCGTCAACATACAATTCATTTTACTGCAGTTGTTTCTCATAGGCCACCACAACACATGCGTTTCCTGGCAGATGTATGTGATGAGGCTGTCTGCTGTATGGGGTGCACAGTGTTACAATATTATGATGCCTCTTGGGAATGTTTAGTCTCTGTGTATTCTACAGGCAAATTGTTTTTGTTTGTAAATTGATATATACTTACTCCAAATGTCGATAATAAAGTCATAGAATCTGTTTTATTCACTTTCTTTGCACTTGTCAGGAAATCAGTCAACTGAAATAAAGAGCCAACATCAAGTTAGCACTAAAGAAATTCAATGTAAAACCTTAAAGTGCTAATCACTGCTATAGTTGTTTTCTCATTACTGGTAAACATATAATGGTTGAAAGATTCAAATTCCTCATGAAGATACCTTTCATTCAAATACCAGCAAGCCTTGTCTAAAGCAAAAAGTAGTCATAGTCAACAGCTTTCCTCAGGACACTCTGTGAGCAATGCACTCAAAGCGTCCTGAGGAAAGCTGTTGACTCAATCTTAAATCGGCACTTTAAAGGTTAAACTCAAGATCTAAAACTTTTGGACAAGAATAAATTTGAAGAGCTACACTAAACATACAAGGTACATTTGTGTAATCTTTGTGGTCTGTGATGTATTTTAAGTACAAGAAAAGGCAACTGACTGTAAACAACATAATTTTAAACAAGGATTTGTGAAAAGAGCCAATGACTTCAAAATTTTAAGACTGTTCATCACATTTGGCATTAATTTTGTTTGGAGTTTACCAAAATGCAGATTGGAATCATAAATACATTTTTATAAACACCAGTTCACTGGCAATACCAAATGTGAATACTCAATAAAAAGACCATTTCACTACAAAGTCCAATGCATGATCAAGTGGGTGCCATTGGCACCCATGTGTCAATCATGTATCTCATAAAATACGGACATATTTAACCCTTTCCCCCTTAAATAAAACCTGCTGGTAATAAAATGTCTGCTTAAATGGTAATGAAAAACAATCAGAATGATAATATGGTAGAGCAATAACTCTACGTTCTCTCATTGACCGCCATGTGGCGCTGCGGACAGCTTTCATCCGGGTATTCAATTGCGGGTCAACCTGAGTAGCGTCGCATACTAATATGGTGCAAACTGAGCGTTTTTCTTGGCGAATGAAATAAGCAAGTGTAACTCATAATCATGATAATGTTATCATTAATAAATACCTTTTGTAGAAAGTAATGCAATCAAGGAATCAATCCAATACACATTGTTGTGGAGTCATCACATTTAATTTTAATTTTGATTTAACTTTAAACGCTACCTGCCGACCCCCCCCCCCACACACACACCACCCACCCACCCACACACATACAGTAATACTGTAAAACTTGGGAATTCATCTACAATCACATATTCTGATGAGGTTGTCTACTTGTCTTTATTTTTGACACAATGACAACACACCCAGCAAACAAATATATATACAATCGACTTCTTAAAACGCGATGACCAATGTTGTTTTATCCTACTCGATCCTCCACTATAGCCCGCGATGAACCGGATCACATTAAATCGTTGCAACAGGAGTCTTACGAAATCCTCATGTTGTTGAGTCCATATTATGTGCTATGTCGATAATTTGTTATATGTGATCATTGCATTGTCTTAATAACTGTCGAAGAATATTCTTTATTATTGCATTTCTTTCGACCATTCACATAGGCTAGTCGAGAGGGGCTACGCAGGAATGTAACATACTAACAAGCAGAATGCGGTTCCCGATCACCGCAATTCAAATGGATTTTTCACTTTTTTAACACAACATACGCACAAATGCATTCATGCTCTGCTATAATACAATCTTATCTTTCGTGTGTGTAAAATTTATTAGCAGATATTCCGTGAAAAGGAACATTTTTGGGACTTTGATTGCCGATACGCACAATGTTAGCACAGTGTTTGCAAATCCACCGAGACCAATGTTCACCCGCAGGCGAGTACCCGGATGAAAGCGATGACTCGCGCCGTGTAGTGGAGGTTTCTGGAAACTTAAGAAACTGCCCTTCCCTATTCTAGATCAGACCCATCAAGATACAAGATAACATGCCTCTTGCTCAAATCAACAGTTTCCCTCAGCCTGGGCTGTGTGCCACCAATGTTGAGGAAAGCTGTTGACTAAGTCTTACTTCATGGGGGAAAAAGTTAAACTTTCAAAGATTCTGTATCCTGTGATTCAACAGTTTGCTTATAAAAAAAAAACAACAACACATGAAACTAGCAGAATAAAGGTAGTGCCCCTAGTAGTACAGTTACATGTATTTGACTTAAACCCTTTCAGCCCCAGGCTGTACATTGAGTCAACGGCTTTCCTTGGTGTACTTCAGGCCTATTGCATACAAATCTCACCAAAGAAAGCTGCAGACCAAGACCACATTTCTGTAGCATAACAAGCATGCTGGTACTTGATTTTTTTTACTTTTTTTTTTTTTTTAATAGGAATTTGCATCTGGAACCATTTTGTGGTGAATAATAGGCAAATAGTTAGTTCCATGTACACATACAGGACACCATGGACCCCACAGTCCAGGTAAACAATCTTACCTGAGCGAGGTAATTTCCTTCAGTCCGCTCCATGATCAGGTCTGCAGGCTTGCTCTCATACGCCTTGTATGTCTCCAAGTACCTGCCGGCCTCATCTGGACTGAAGGCAAGGATCAATGTACAGTCCGTCAGCATACAAATCTGACACAGCTCTTTTAAGGAATGGTGTGGATCTTTCTGAAACAAAACCCAGCCATCCCATACCATAAGGCAAACACATGATTGAAGCAGCAATGGAAAAGTGCCACAAATTTGCAAGTTCAATATGTTTTCTGACCAACTCCTTCCGTTCATTGTTGGACTGATTTGGACAATACTATTAGTGAATGTATTCACTGAATGTCACTTGTACATTTGAATAAATGTTGGTTGTCTTAGTAAAATATTTCAGACTGGTGTTACCTTTCTCAAAAATTATCCATGGAATGTGTTTTGCTAAAAATAGAAGTAAAATAGAAGAAAAATAAAATCAAAATACAAAAAAAAAATAAAATAAAGTAAAATGAAATAAAATCTGTATTTACAGTTTAGGCTCAGGCAGTGGCAGGCTTGGAAAGTACACAACTTTGCTACAGGGCTTTGGGTAGTGAAGATATGAAAGTGTTGCAGGACCATTGACTTTTGAAGCACTTCAATTATTTGAATTGAGTTCTGCTTTGATTTGCAATTACTGTGCATGTCACACATATCAATATTATTCATAAAATTAATCTTTGATTTTACATGGACTTGATGAATAATTTGGAAAAAGCCTTTCTTTATACACACACACGCACGCATGCACCCACAAGCGTGCACGCGCACACACACACACACACACACACACACACACACACTTGCATTGAGATATTACTGGACATAAACTGCCTCCAGGTTTTGTTGATTCAGACTCCAAACACTAGATGGAGCTTCTACTATCACTTACCACATCCACTTGTAGCAGCAACACCCTCAGATCGTAACTGTGCCCCAACTGTTTAAGCCTTTCATGAATATAGTTGGGGTTGAGGTGGTGGTAACGCAGACTATGGAAACAGAAGTTCATTTTACAATGTATGTATACATATATATATATATATATATATATATATATATATATATATATATATATATATATATATATATATATATATCTATCATTGTTTGTCATAAGGGAATATCAGCACATGTATATACCTATTTAAAGGGCAAAAAAGTATCTTTGAAACTATACATAAGGATGATTAAATTTCAAAGTAATTGCCTTCCTTCAATTTACACTAATGTTCATCTTGAAACATACACCAGAGGTAATCTGGATATATGGTTCCAGTATGAACTATTTACAGGGCTGGTGCCAGCCATTAGCCAATCAGCCATAAGTTTAGTGCAAGTGAGAATTCTCTAAATATTCACCATCTTTCAGCCAAATTGGCCATTTTTCCTATTTCTTAGATTGCAATCAAAGGTATAAAATTCATTATGTAAAACCCTCATGGCTAAAAACTACAGAATCAGCCTGGCTGAAAAAATGCAACATATTGAAATCAATTTACCCAAATTAGCTACACTTGAACTATTCCTGGTGCTAACCCAGATATTCTACACTTCTTGAAGTGTAATGAAATTCATGTACTCTACCAAATTGCCATTTGTGGATTTACAAAATTGAGAATGAATATCTGGCACATTACACTGGCATGTAAATGCATCTTTCTTTTTTCTTTTTTTTTTTTTTTTTTAAGATATATTTTCTGGGGGTTCAATAGCTGGATAGACATTAAAATCATCATCAGGCTTTCAGCAGTTGTTTGTCTTATATATAGTTATAGCAGCATTCTGAAACTAATCATAGACACAGTACCAGTATATCTGGAACTGCGCGTAAATGTTTCCATATCAGTATAATGAACTAAAAACATTTTTTATACTTGCCTCAAAAACAGGGCACACGTGGCCTTGCCCATCACGTAGTCGGGTACAATGTCACCAAACTCCCATGGCACATTACGAATGAACTTGAGGATGGGGTTACCTCTCTGCATGGAAGGAAAATGGCAGAATTTATAGTTCTTCTGTGAATACATGGGATAGTTCACACAAAGTGAAAGAATCTCACACAGGAAACATTTTAATTCCCAAATCAACAAATAGCCAAGTTCTGCCAAGGACTAACATATGTATCTGGTGCATTCATTTTGAGCCATTAAGTGCAGCTCAACCACATTGCCAACAGGACTGACTGTGTATATTAGTATTGCTTCAGCTGAGATATATTTAAAGCTAACATGCATTAAAACATGTGAAGATGCCACTGATCAAGAGGGATCACATGACATTACCTCTCATATCTGACTGGCCAAGATAGGTCATGTGACACCTTTTGACAGGTGTCACTTACTGTGGCTTGAAGCTATCAGCAACCCTGATCCCACAACCACTACATTGGTACACAACCTTAGCTCCTTTACCAAAGAAGCTTCATCAGTCTCAATTTGCACATAAAAAGCTTTTATATCCAGAAAATGCAACATGAACATAAACATTCCAAAACTCACATAGATCTCTTCCCTGTTTCCAAATCATGTGAAAACTATTGAAAGGTTCATGCATAGGCTTTTGCAGATTCAATATTTTAAATATGATCCAAATATGCCTTATCACTAGCAAATGTGTGCTTTCTAAATAAAAACTGGGTCAAACTGGGACCCTCAGAGTGATGTGTTTGTCTAAACTTAAAATGTGGACATACACTCAGGTATTTTTTTCTTGCAACAGAGGCCCTGTATTTCATTGTAGCTGTCTGGTTATCTGTCTGATCTTACTTAAAGAAATACAGTACATTAAAAAAAGTGTCAAAAATCCTAAAGTCACTAATGTATGATCATTTTGGAAAAAAACAAACCTGGTAGAGATGTACCCAAGTTACACCTCCACCAAATTTCAAAAAGATCAAAAAGACAGCTTCTTTTTTGACAAGCCAATATGGTGAAAGTGTTGACTGAAAGGCAGACTACAAGTGATGGAGGAAGAACCTGAGTTCCATTGACTGACAAGTCATTTCAGGTGACATGTCCTGACTGATGATTGCTGGTGCACCCTAATGGTTAAGAATACAAGGTTTTTTCCTCTGGGAACTGCACACTTGAGAAAATTTGAAACCAATCTCCTACAACCCATGCTGATTTAATGTAACGTGATGAAGTTGTTACAATAGCAGCATGTAATTATATTAATAACGACAATGAATGTACATTGTTCCACCATAACTGGCAATTCACTATGATTTGAAAAATACTACATCAAAGAAACCATTGCAGAAAAGGTTTTAAGATACAGTGAAACTTGTCTTGGGAGCTAGGTCAGTGTAATAATGAACTATCCATCCTGAAACCATACCCCATGAATCATCGTCTTTTCACTGATCAATACAAGATAGCTTGTAATGGCAGATCCCATGCCTTGAGGGGTTAGTTTTAAAGTTGGCCCACTCAGAAATCTGTTCATATAGGTTTCCCTGTACATGAGATGTGTGCTGTCTCAAAGGCTTAGGGACTTTGGAAAAAAATTTGATGCTACTGTTCTTATTTCCATTTGTATTTATCAAGATGCATGTAATATGGACCCTAGTAATTTTGTTTAAAATCAGTTCACATTTCACACACTGTTAAACCTGCAATTGTACAATATTAACACTTTCTTGACCAAGCCAAGACTTAGTCAATAGGTTTCCTTAGTGCATGTTGGGTGGACCAGTCAAAATTAAACCATTAAGGACAGCCATTGACAATGGGTGCACCATCATCATAAGTCTTATCTGATATCCTCAGCACAAATTATTTTCTATTCATGTGAAATGTATTAAGAAAAAGCAATTACAATTGAAAGGACAATTTGTGCGATGTACTTTTGGATGATTTATGCAGGAAAGGGTTAAACTGAAAATAGAAACAGTGGCAAATGAACAACACCTGAGCTGTACTTGGGTGAACAGCATCAAAATTAAAGACTTTCTGCTACAGTAGAGAGATATTATTGCTACAGATTATAATGAACCTGTCTGCAGGCCAAACATGGTCTCATTTGGCAGGTGGTCTCAACATACTGGCACATATAACAGAAATGAAAAGGAGTTTAGCATTATTGGAAAGGTGTCACTGAAGATCTCCGAAATCTCATAACAGGAGGTCTTCATAGTAGGTACAACTACATGTATGTCAATAAATATGTGATACATATTCACTGCCTTTAAATATCTATTGGGAGATAGTATATACATCTAACTGCACTTACAGGATAGTGAAATCTTTCCATTCATTTCTCTTTTGTTGTTAGTGGCTTTTGCTTTGCCTGGGAAGGAATGCATCCTATAGTTTAGCCACTGCTAAAGCAAAAGTGACAGGCAGTTCAATTGGCACTGATTTTACATCAGGCATTGTAATACAAGAAAGTATGAACCATAGACAGACTGAGTTATTACAAGTTGTCTTCAAACCACCATCAAAGCTATGGAATGATTATTAATTAATTACTTATGTATGTATGCCTGTATGTATGTATGTATGTATGTATGTATGTATGTATGTATGTATGTAAAGAGTATATGCATGCATGCATGTACTTTTTCTCTTACACGCAGGTGCATTTTCATTGTGTGGAAATGCAACCACACAGCACTGAAGGCCCATTGCTTCACTTTTTGGGAATACAGTGGTACCTCTTATGAGAGA
Source organism: Hermodice carunculata (assembly GCA_964020975.1). Lineage (NCBI taxonomy): Eukaryota > Metazoa > Annelida > Polychaeta > Eunicida > Amphinomidae > Hermodice > Hermodice carunculata. The sequence continues at coordinate 75,796,728 of OZ026613.1, read as the reverse complement.
CCACCCCTATGGCAGGTCAAAATGTGGTCTGTCAAAACAGGTGGTCTTTCATTCCAGGTACAACATGGAAAAGACAGGGCAGTATTCTGAGAGAGCGGTCTTAAAAAGATATGCGGCCTCTCATTAGAGGGGTCTCTCAAGAGAGGTACCACTGTACCGAAACCTGTTTTCAGGGACCACTGTGAGGAAAGACCACCCACCTTTTTACACCATGTTTACCATGTCCCTTTTGCCATTTCCGATATTACTGCACCTCTCTCTTTTGAGGGACCACCTGCCTTATTTGACCACGTTTTGGCCTGCTCTAGGGATGGTCTCTCAAAACAGGTTTTACTGTAATAGCATCAATCTGAGTTGGCTAGGAAAACTTCCACGAGGTGTCAGTGAGCCAATGAAGTGGACCACGGTGGGACAGGTGCATTGTGCTTCTTGGCTGAGAAACTACAGGTATTCTCTATCTCGTTTGATCATGTCAGAAGTGCAGTCTGGACTTGTATCATTATAAACAAGTACTGTGCATTTTCAGGGCAAAACACTTGTCATAAGTTGTTCGAATCAATGACGATTTTGGTGATGTAGAATATTACATTTGCTCACAATGGCACAAGATGACTCCCTGGTATTCCTTCCTAGGTACCCGCTTACTTGTACCCAGTCATCCAACATGTGACACCATGTCAGGGAAACTGTATAAAACAAGCTTGTATTCCTAAAAAAAAAAAAAAAAAAGAAAAAAAAAAAAAAGAAAAGAAAAGAAAAACCTACTTTGCACTCAGTACACATCTTAATTAATCCCTTCAATTCAAATCATTATCAATTTTCCATTTTCCAGTTCATACTATTCTTGTCTGTACTGCCTGCATGGGTCAACTCTCTCTGTAGAGGTCTTCAATGTACTGCGGGTATATTTGCACAGGAGGTTGTCCGTTGTGTAGATTTACTGTATTCTGAGTGCAGGAACTTACAAACAACATCATCTACATGTCCTTGGTACATATATGCCGCTTTTTTCTGTCAAACACCTACGCCAACCACATTTGCCTGCTGTTTAACATGGATACACATGTGGAGGTTATTGACACTTCTTGTATACCACATAGGGTACACAAACCTCTGTATTTCCTGAGGAAAATGTACTAATCTTCTGTCATAATTTCTTCCCTGTTGGTTATCTCACAGTTTGCATCTTTTTTGTTTTTGTTTTTTGAACTAGAAGGATTGATTGGAATGCCCCCCCCCCTCCCCCCAATATACCCTGCAAAGAGGCGTGGTAAAACCGCAATAAATTGTACATTGATGCTGGGACATACACGTCTTATTAACCACTTGTCTGCCGTAATTACAATTATGTGTGCCATTGAACAATTCTGATCATGACTTTCATATGCTTGTTGGTCATAAGAAAGATTTACTTGCTGTTATTCAAGTATTGTGCAAGCTCATCATTTTTAAAGGGGGGGGGGGGCACAACAGAGATCATGTGACTGTTTACTTGATAGTCAATAGAAATAGAGAGTCTTACATGGCTGAAAGTTAGTTACTATTTTCCACACCAACAACGTTCCCGAGTGAGAGAAAAAGAGTAAGTCACTCTCCAGCCATGTAAGATTTTGTTTACTCTATGTTTTATTTGACCAGTATTCATTGCAAAAAAAATGCCCTGGGCTTTCCTTCAGTGCTGACCTGGTGTGCCGTTTTTGATTACGTTCGTCTCAGTTATTCTGTGTCATGCGTGACATATAATCAAACATCGCTCGTGCACATTTAATTTTGTCTAAAATGTCAGTGTATCATGTCACTGATGGAGGCTTTACAAGGTCTAGCTTTCAAGTTTACAAGATAAGTTGTAGCTTTCCAGTGTAGGAGATGTAGCCTCCAACTTTTACAAGATCTAGCATTTATTGATTGATTTATTCATTCAGGCATGATCTCTCTGGGATAACCACATCAAGATTGTCCCTTTGCACTCACCAACAGCTGCAACATCACATTGAAGCCACAAAAAGAAAAAAATTAAAGAGGGGGCTTGAGAATTAATCAGAAAATAAAGGTGATTTTTATCAAAATTTCAGAAAAGAGCAAGCTTGACTTTGGTAACTTTTTTTCATGGTCACCTCTGAGAGGTCACACAGCACTCAAAAGAAGTCTAATGTTTTCATGTCCATTTTTCTTACGTGTGTCTGTACATCTTTCTCCTGTTGGCCTGTCCTAGTTCAACAAGTACATACGTATGTAATACTACAGCAAGTGTATATGAGCATAAATGTATTGGGACAACCCACTGTTGGCCTTCTCAATGCAGAAGACACAACCACATGGGTCAAATTAGTATTCACATACAGAACACCTGAATGCATACATGTATTCAATTGGTTAATAAATCATTTTCATTCTGGATTTTTTTCCTCTTTTTTTTAACAGCCAGCTTGACAGTCATTGTTCTGTAAAATGGTATTCCCACAACAAAACCCAACAGCCTCTGTATGTAAAGAAAAACCTTTGAAAAATTATGTTTAGAATTGCCAACACTTTCATTTGTTTTCCCACATAAATTTTTGGTATGACAGCATTGTCACCAAGGTGTGTGAGTATGTGATCTACTTTGGAACAGCTATAAGCTGGCAACTGGGTTTGATTAAATTTGTACCACTCTTGACATCTCCTCATGGAAAATCAAGGACAGTGGGACGATGGGAACTCACATACATTGTAATTCTTCATGAATTTGTGGACATGTAACCAAACTACCAGATAAACTCAAGAAAATATTGTAAACAGGTCTTCAATTGTGATCACTCAAGCACCATCACCTTCCTGTTAACTCATTTCAGGTGAGCTGTTTGTCACTCTCTAGAACAGCCCCAAAGAAAGGTAACTAATGGAACAGCCCTCCTAAAAGCTCACCTTCATAGCTTTTGGACAGTGATTTACATCTCACTGAAACATTTAAATGTGAAGGCCTGACTATAAACTGTAGGGTTATTCCACGTTTGCATCTCTGTAAAATGTCAGGCACATCATTGTTGTCCCATTGCTTTTTTATTTATTTATTTATTATAATTATTATTTTTTTATTTTTTTGGGGGGGGGCTTTTTTTGTTTTTGCAACTATAACCTTTGGATGTCTACATTGTCATATAAAAATTATTATTCCAAACACATTTAAAGTACAGTGCCCCCTCTTAATAACGCTGGTTTTGGGGTCCACAGGGTATACCGTGTTATAGCAAAACTGCCTTATAACAGCGGGACTTTAACCATGGAAGTAATGGGAAAACTATTTCAGTGGGAGCCATGGTACACACCATGTTATATCAGAAACTGCCTTGTAATGAGGGGTGTTGTAAAGAGGGAGCACTGTATATAATATTTAAAAGGGTATGATCACAAGATTTCAAATGTGGATAAAAATTGTAACTTGGTGAGTTAATTGCTTGATAAACACGGAATACGTGACAAAAATGTGACATTGTCTATATACCTAAATTATTATTGAAATAATTCTTTAAAGATGTTGTCAAATTGTACATTACAAGAGTCAAAGTATGGAGCTTAGTTGGTGTGTTACACAAACTTTGCTGTCTAACCATGTGAAGCTGATGTGTGCTAGCAGGCATATGTTAAAAGTTGCAAAAGCTGTGAGTAAAACTCCCAACATACATGAATGTGACTGATATTAAACCAATATTTCCATATAACTACAGGAAACACATACAAAGTGCATCCCATTTCACAACATCAGGTAAGCAGTAGTAAGTAAACTGAAATGCAAAGAACAAGTTAATGACGTGACTTGGGAGTCTCAGGGATTTGATTGCCAAGGTTATCTGACAACAAGGTTATACCTCAATGGTTTCCATGTCAGGTGACCAAAAATATTTCCCTTATTACAACCTTTCTCTTTGTTAGATTGTAACACAGGTGAAACAAGACAAGTTTGTAAACACAGAAGCCCCCCCTCCCCCCCCCCCCCCCCCACCATCATTATGTTCACCCTCATTACCCTGTTGATGCATGTAGTCCTAAATGGGGCACTTGTGACCCTGGGAAGTGGATGAATGTCATCAATTGGCAAACCTGATGTAGTCCTTTAGAGGACTTGAGCAATATGAAAGTTCTAGCTCTAAAGTTCTGTTGACAAGTGGTTGTACTGGTTTGCATGAACCGTCTAAATTGGTAGAATGATTCATCCTGATAAGTAGGTGACCCTCCCTTTTTAGGTCAGCAGGTCAAAGGTTTAAGGTTTGGTGAGTTTGACAATAAAAAATCCTGGAAATGAAGTCTCAATGACTGTACATTGAGAAGAGATACATTTATTGTCTAGCATGTTGTGGGGTTGATTATACAATGGTATGGGTTTGGTAAGGGCATGTTTTGTCAAAACCTTGTCCTTTCCTTCTTCACACAGAAACCACAGTCTACCAACCTGTATGGTGACCTTGAGAGTTGGTCAAGATTATCTATGCTCTGACTTTATCAAGCCCTTACAATTAAAGGACAATTTTGTGCAATATTGATATCCTAGGTTAAATTCTGAGTTTAAGGATGCAGAAACCAAATTCATTAAAGTAGCCTTGTGACCTCAGAAATTATACTGAGCTCAGAAAATTCTTGAGTTATGATGTAGAAACTAGTCTACCAACCTGTACGGTCACTTTGAGAATTGGATCAAGGTTACCTATATTCTAATTTCATCAAGCCCTTATAGAGGACAATTATCATGTGCAACATTGATACCCAATGTTAAATTCTGAGTTAGGATGCAGAAACCAAATTCAATAAAGTGGCCTTATGACCGTTAAAATTAGGTCAAGGTCACCCATCTTCAAACTTGACCCAGCCCTGGATAAGGACTATAATCCTGTGCCAAAAACTGGTCCTATCATAAAAACTTTTCTAGTTACCATGCAGAAACCAAAACTTACAACAGTACCTCTGTCACCCTAAGCTTGGAAACAGGGTCAAGGTATTACCACCGTCATACTCCACCTGGGAGTATGTACCTGGGAACTATCAAAGTCTCTTCTAAAAAAATTCTTGAGTTATGGTGCAGAAACCACAGTCTCTCTACCAACCGACTGACATGAGCAAAGCTATATGCCTCACCTTTTTTGAAGGGGGGGGGGGGACCTAAAAAGATAATATAGTTATAATCACATGCCTCTTTCCCTCGGCAAATTGATGGACGGTAAAACTTGTCTGAGTGGGCAACTCCGTAAAGTGGGCACCTGTGTTTAGTGGGCACTTTTGCCCAGTCCTGTTTTTTCCCCCATTAGGTCCCATGTTAATAGACCCTCTGCTAAGTGGGCACCTGTCTTATGTAGGCAGTGGGCACCCTAAAAGGGCATTTTGTATACCTTTGTTTGCTTATGTGAGCACCATAGTCAATCTTTTTCTTTTTGTTTACCCTTCAAAAATCTCCCAGTCATATGACAAACTGCAGTTTTTCTTACCAACAGGAGGATGCAAAGGCACAGAGCATGTGCTACTGTCTTTTCCTATCATTATGTTGCTCTACTAGTCCCTTTGAAACCTATTTACCTGGCTTTAGGGGGCTCTGGATGAGTGATTACAATCACATTATTTACAATTCTTGCTTGTGATGCACTGTAAGGTGTCACTATCATAACAGTGAAACAACTGTTTTTCTTGCTCATAGGTCACACAATTGATCAACCTCACATGTCACCCATGATTTACTCATTGGCTACACATGGTAGCTTCTGCAAGTGCCTACAAATACAGTGTGAAGACTGTTTATTACAAGGACATACATGTAGTCACACAGACTTCTTCAAGTGACATTTAACACTGATAAATGTTTCCAATGCATAATTTTTTTAATCAGTAGTTGTCATTTAGCTAGGAACTTACTGGTTAATAAAAGGAAGTATGTCAAGGATGTTGTTTTTAATCTGTTTTAAATGAATGTCCTGAACAGACCCTACTGAGTATTATGACATATACATGTACTTGTACTTTACTATATGGCCGAGTGGGCTGACCCTCTGCTAAGTGGGCACTTTTGCCTGGTCCCAAGAGTACCCACTTAACGCAGGTTTTACTGTACAGTAGTACTCCTTTGAGAGACCAACTCTAGTGCCATCCAAGAAGAGGCCAGATAAAGCAAGTGGCCTCACAAAGGAGATTGGACTATTGGACCACTTACCCAACACTAACCACGACTTTGAATTTCCTTTCAAACATGAGTGATGTGCATTTATTGGACCCCATTCCATCTTGCAGTCTTGCGTTTACTCAGGTGTTGGTATTATAAACATATTTTGAATTTGCTAACTGGTTTTGACAAAAGATTTTGCCAATCTTGTACAAAATAAGTGGGTTTTATTCATTTGAAATGGGGAATTTCTGGATAGATATTTAGTGGTCTTTTGGGGTGGTGGTGTTATTTTAGGTGGTCACTGGTCAGGTTCTGCAGGTGGTCTCCCAAAAGAGGTAAATTATCATTAGAAGGTACTTTTGCACAGTGAAATGGTCACAAAATGCAGGTGGTGCCCCAAAAAGAGGCTCTTTCAAAAGATGGATAAAACTGTATATCATACATACATGTAACATGCATTTCAAAACAGTGAAATTAAATGTTCAATTAATCCCTGTGAAATTATGTGGTTCAAGTCTCCATTCTATTTCACCCAGAAGTGGACATCATGTACAGTATATGTATTATATGGGAATTTGATAACAGTTCTACCAAAACGGGTTTGCCATGTATTGCTGCCATATGTACCACCCTTATTTATATTTCTTCCTACGTTTCATTTCACAGGACAATTTTCAATGGTGGGATATTTGTAAGCCTGTTTTCAATTTGGTCACAACCCCTTAGGAATGGTTCAACATTAACATCATTTTTGAATTAGTACTTAGGGTACTAAATTTCATGACCCCCCCTCCCTCCCCCCCAAATTAGTACTTTACAAATGATGATTTTCCAAAAAAATTGTAGCAAAATTGCACAAAACAGACCAAAAATTGACCATCATTTTCCATATTCTGTGAAAGCGTACAGACCCATTTAGCCCCCTCCCCCCTTGCATACTGTAAGTACTAACACAAAAATGATGAAAATGTTGAACCATCCCTTACCCATGTTGTCATTATGATGAAAGTTTCAATTGATTTAGTTGCACATCATAAAATGTCAGAACAGAAGTGCCAAAGGAATTCTGATCAAAGAGCCACACCCAAGGATACTGTAAACTACAAGCAGGAATATCAATGCTGCTACTTCCCACACTGTCCACACATACATAGTACAACAATGGAAGTGTTCAAGACAGTAAAGTGCAAACAGGTAAGTGTAAATTCACTTATTTTCACAGTATTTTTATTTTGGCTTATGTAGCTGATGGCACTGTGACCAAAATAATGAAAATGGAATATAATGAAGAAGCATTTGAACACAGGTTTCATGAAAACTATTTTCAAGACACTGAAATTAAACTTTCAATTAATCCCTGTGAAATTATGTGAAAATAATTCAATTGACAATAATTCTGGGGCATTCAGCGTTCACCTACAGTCATACTACTTCTTGAGTTCTGGTATGCGAGATTCCACAACCATAAAATAAATTCATAATTTATCACATGGCTCACAGGTCCTATTGGCCAGGACAAGAAAAATTCCAATGTGGACAGGTAAAAAGTTTGAAGCATTTGTCCTGTGGGCAACCCACATTTTAGTTTGGATAATAAATTTACTCTCCTAGTTTCAGTTTAAGGACAACTGCATTGGAAAAAGGGACAAGTGGAATTTGAAAAAAAGTTGCCCTCAGGACAAGAGTTCTGAAAAAATTGGTAGATCCTGATCAAATGTAGATTTAATGGTAAATCTGTGCTACGAGTATAGGATGTGCGCATGGAAATGACACCATATACTCACTGTAGCTAGCAATGTCTAGGTAAATAGTCAAGTGATATTTAGGTCACATTGTTACATGTGGGCTACATGTCACAACATGACCTAGGGGTCAATTAGACAGTTGCTGCCCATTATATTATACACAAATTTCACAATATACAATTTCAGTCACTTCTGAAGTTAAAAAAAAAATATTGAAACACATCCCCTATGTACATCAGGTGTACATAAAGCTGTTAGAATGCATATACAGCCATCTAGAAATGCAGAGCTTCAGGCCCTCAGTGAGCCCCCACACCCATGGCCTACTGGGAAAACATGGGCAGTCAAGCTACCACCACAAAAGTCTTAGTTTCTTGTTCTGAAACATCCTACTAGGTTACCCAAATAAGGTGTCAAAATCACACACAAGAACGTGACAAGTCTATTATGAAACAGCATCATAAACTTGAAGGTTGGTTAATCATAGTAATCATTTTGACATGCATATAACAAAGATTTTGCTGGGGGTAGAGGGCAAAAATTGGTACACATTTTTAACAATGGAGTAAAATGTTAATCCAGTAAAAATCATGATCAATTTTGTATATGTCAATGGATAGGGAAAACCCCCCACTGAATACACTTGCAAATCCAATAAATCTTGTTGATGCTCCACTTGTAATAAAATGCAAAAGTAGGAAGTGTATTTTTTTGTGTGATCGAGTTTTACCTTTTCATTGTCAACTAACGGTAAACTGAGAGGTCAACATGTTGGAAAGTGCTGTTTCTGAAGCAGGAAGGCGGCAGTAAGAAGAGTACTCTGTGAGCTCTTTTTGAAAATGATGAATCTTTTTCCACTCACCTGTTTTGGACTGACTATCAGTGCATTCTTACCAGGTCTAGGAGGACTAATGGAGACAATTTCCTGCTTTTCTGTTTTAGTGCTGCATGTAAAGAAATACATAAATAATCATGATAATAGATAAGAAGGCTGTGACATCAATATAGATTATTATTGGCATAAATGAGTCCCGTACAAGAGCGAGTGTGTGGTCAAAGAACATTGAGTTTGACCACATCACAATCAAAGGCAACCTGTGATGTGTTCACCCCTTTGGCAGAACATGCAGTGGGACAGTACATCTAGTTTATTTAAATCACAAAAAATAGTCTCAGTGCCTTCAAATTAGATATATTGTATTTGTCATTTCTAAATTGCATAGCTTTTTTAGATGACCACCATCAAATACAAGTCCTGGGCAGCTCATTTAGTTCTCGAGATATAATCTGGAAGCCAAAGTCAATATCATTGCCCCATGACCTTAGAAATCTGGTGACGGTCATTCCAATTCTCACTCATCCTTCATTGCAGACAATCACTGTAAGCAATAGCTAGGTCTTACTCTTATCTCAAACATTTCTGAAGTTGTCAAGTGAACAGTGAAATTCACTCAAGTGACCCTGTGACCTTCAGAATTGCACATCTACATCAAACCGGCCAAGACCGACTGGTGGTCAAATGTTGTCAGCTTCAGTGTTTATAACTAATTTCAACATTAATGAAAAACAATTTTGACTGAGAATTGTAGATGAGCCCTATGAAAATCACATGCCCCAGGTCAACAACTTTCCTTGGCATGAGTTGGGCACTAAGTGCCCAACTCATACCAAGGAGAGTTGTTGACTCAAGTGTCAATTCAAGGGGGAAAGGGTTAATGGCAAGGTTGACAATGCATATAGGGTAAACGAAGACCCTGGAAACATGCAATATCAAAGTGCTAGAGCTCTTGAATAGTTCTGAAGATATCAAACGGACTGTAAAATTTATAAAAGTAGTTTCTCAGAGGACAAATGAATTACATAAATATTACTGAGCAAAATCTCTTCAGGTTTGTCTTTAATGGCAGGAGGCCTCTCAAGAGATTAACGTGCACACAGATTATGTGAAATATATGCTCAACATACCAGGCACACATTTTCATGATAGTATATTATTTTGTTCTCTATAAGTGTCACTCTCACCTTTCTGTTTCATTTGTTTTCGTTTGTAGAGCTTCAGTTTTCTTTGTGTGTGTGGAACTTGATTTTTCATCTTGTTCATTATCCTCAGATGCAGATTTCTTTACAACATCTGAAACTTTTGTTAAGTTGAATTTTGGCAATTGTCCAGTGTGGTTTTTGCTTTCATCAAAGTTTACAGGTGAATTACTAGAAGTGACTCTTCTCACTGAAGAAAAGGACTTGAAATTGGTGCTGCCCTCTGAGGTTCTCGATGTGGCTGTGTTAAGAGTCATGGTTTCCTTGGCTGTTTTCACAGTAGCGGAGACATCATGACTTGCATGTTTGTCCATCTGCACTGGAGACGTTTTTGAACTTGACTTGTAGGAATGAAATAAACTAGCAGGCTTAATCTGAAACAATACATCAGACACAATTTAAAATGGCTACATGCTGTTTTGTCAAATGATCAGAAAGATCTCCACAAACTTGGACCAGTCTCTGAAGTATCTAGGATAATGTGTTGACAATACCGTACTATAAGTAACTGCGTGTGGCCACATTTACACTGTCCCCATATAATACAGAACATATATCCCCATCGGAAGAATGTGCTGTTGCACTTTTCTTCGGTTTCTGTGCAAACTGTTGATCCATAGAATGGGCTGAGCGATCTGTGGATCGCGGAAATCAGTAAAACTCACACCACAAATATACACAGGTCAGTTCATACCTACATGTTAGGTCAGTGATACTTATAGGTTATCACAAGGATGTAGCTGTATCAGCCCTCGCGCACCCGTATCAGCCCCTCGCATCCCTATCTTCAACTTCAGACTTTCAACGGCCACGTAAAAGTTGGTGACACTTGACACGCCATTCAACAGATACCACTCACTGCAGTCCATGGAAAGCGCATTGAAAACAATTGAGCATGGTGTGTGTCATACCACTCTCACAAACAAATCGAAAGAACGCGCAACACCATCTATCAGTGTGTGCGCGAACCATAGAATGCGCAGTGCGATCCAGCAAGAGTGCAAATATGCAGATCGCACACAACATATTGATGTCATTAAAATTATCTATCTTTAAAACTCTCACAGCCTCTGCCAGGGGCCCTGGCAGGGCTGGTCCTGGACATTGTTGGGCATTTCTTTTTTACTGGGCCCTGGGGTTCGAGATTTTTCAATGATGACAAGTCGAGTGACTGGCACCTGGTTATCAGACATGGTATGATTTCAATAATGGCAATGAAATGCAGAATTTCTGAGCTACAACTGCATACATACATGCCTTTCACTTTTGATGATGGATTTGTACCGGCATCTGAAAAAACTTAAAAAGTTGCAGAGAACTTGGAGCTTCTTTACAATCCACCACCCCATTTGTCTCTGAACTTAGAACACATAAAAATGGAAAATACATAATTTATCTTTACATGTGTATAACATTGAGGAAATTTTTTAAACTATTGTTATTTTATGGACAATGCTATTTTCACCATACGGTGAGAATAGCGTTGGGTCTATTTTCACCGTGCGGTGAGATTAGCGTTTGGAAGGAGTTTAGTCTTTTCTCACCGTACGGTGAGGATTGGGCTTGGTCTATTTTCACTGTATGGTGATGATGGTACAGTTTGGTATATTTTCACGGTGAGGATAGAGGCGGCTCTATTTTCACCATCTGGAAATTGAAATTAAGAGCCCTTTCGGAAATTCATGGTTATGGCTTGTTACATAGAACTGAGGCAATTTAAGATTGGAGAAAAATGCTTACTTTAGGCAGATAGCTAGCTTTATAGTATAGCTAATAGGAAACGGGACCAAAGCAAAGTGCCCAGTTACTGAGGGTTTACTGTAAGGCAATTTACTTGGCACCGTGACACCATTCAATGTTTGGCTTTCTAACATCTTAAATTGATGCATATTAATTTACTCTACCCACCAATCAGTCTTTCATTTTCGTTGCTTCTTGGTGTTTTTTGTTTGTTTGTTTGTTTTTTTTTGTTTTTTGTTTTTTTTGTTTTTTGTTTTTTTATGCGATCCTTAACTAAAGTCATAACGAGATAGATCTATATTACCCTTAAGTTCCGTTACTTCCATCTGTGGCAATATTAAAATAGTTCCTACTTTGTCTTGTCACCTAAATTTTGGCCTTTTCACATAAAAAATACAGAGTGTTGGCTCTATGAACGCTGTTAGATAATATTTAAAAGCTGAAATAACACCTCAACAGATCTCATTATAAACCATGCTCAAAATGGGATGTAAGTTAGGCCTGTTTATTATTTCAGCAAATGTTGGTTCCAATTCTCTACAATGATTTTCCAAAATATTTTTCCCTGGTTGACTTTTATACCGCCGTACGGTAGAAGTAAGTAACTAAGTTTTATTTCAGACTAAAACAAAGTCCATAGTAGACAGTACATAAAATACATAGATATGTTCATGTAAAATATACACGTATCATCAGAGTAGGTTTAAAAGCACATATGTAGAAATAGAGCAGCCCCTATTCTTACCATACGATGAATAGACCAAACTCTATCATCACCGTACGGTGAAAATAGACAAAACACTATTCTCACCGTGCGGTGAAAATAGACGAAACACTATTCTCACCATACGGTGAAAAGTCACTTTTCAGGAAAACACACAGTCAGTGCCACCGCCACAGGCGTTTGACATCCAGCCAGTGAAGTGCCCTGTCCCTTGCACCTCTAGTGTATATTCTATAGAGGTGCAAGGGACAGGGCACTTCACTGGCTGGATGTCAAACGCCTGTGGCCACCGCCAGTGATGGTGGATTCGACAGAATCGTGAATTTCAGTCAAATCGCTTTTCTTGATATTTCTTAAGCCACTCACCTGTGGACCGTCATCGTCTTCCATCTCCTCAAATGATGGGATGTTAAATTTTCCCTTACCATCCATCCTGATACTGTTTTAAGACGTTACCAATTGTAAACAACTGGTGTCTTTCAACTCGAAATCAGCACAGTGAGAAACTATTTATTATCGCTCAAAGGCAGCTAGCAATGAAAAGAGCAAAAGAACTGACCGACAACTTTTTCCAAGTACCAGGTAAATCTAAGAATGTAAAAGCGCCTAACCCCTATAGATTCATGAATACTAATGACCAAACTGAGCTTGTCGATTTATGTAAATTCATTACGATGATCAACAGTTACACGAGGCAATTATTAAGGTGTGCCTATTCGCCCATGACCATGTCGAGGACTCCATTCTTGTTGCCCTGTTACAGTGTTGGCCTGAAAATCCAATAATCCAAAAGTTTTGACTAAAAAATCCCAAATTCCGTTATAAAATTGCAGGAAACCCTACACTATTTTTAAATTTCAGTAATCTTTTAATCCTTAAATAGAAGAAAAACCAATAATCCACATTTTCAAGTACAAATAATCCAATAATCCCTTTCAAAAGGACGAAAAAAAAATTCATAATCCTAAAACCCTAACAGGGCCTCATTCTTTTAAACACGTTGGCATTGGTACTACAATTTGGAACAGCCGTCCAAATGAAGTCGGAACAACCCAGGACTTTCCCACTTTTAAAATGTTATTAAGGCACTGGGGAGCTTTTAAAAATGCTCCTTTTGTAGATTTTCATAATGTTTCTCTGTACCCCTTCCATTGCCACCTTTGGTGGCAATGATGAGGGAGCACAAAATGCTGGATATGGTCATTTTTATAGAGTTATATGTCTCAATCTCACAGGCATGTGTGAGGGTACGTTCTGTACTAGTCAACTGTTCTTTATTTTATATACTTTTTACTTCATGTGTTTTATTCAAACTCGGTCATGATAGCTGCTGGATAGCTAATGTTGTATTGTTTTAAACAAGCGAGTCAAAATAAAGCTTTGTATCTTGTATCTATTACATAAGCCTAGCTATTGTTGTCGCTGGACCAACTATGTGTCTCTTTTATGTTCCATATATTTGTTTGAATACAATTTCTGGAAATAAATTCAACTTCAGCTTCAACTTCAACTTCGCTTAACAATGACTAGTGTGCGTAGTTGTAAACCCCCCAAAACACATAAGCGGTAACCGACGCTTATTCTAGATTATATTTCATGTTCGGAACGCACATATCCACTCGACCAAATCCCCATTCCTATAAAAAAAAAAATGGTTCAATGGAGGTAGATATGTCCGAGTGCCATATCAACACGGTAATGCAGTATATTTACTGAGTCGGCATTTATTTCCAGAATCGGGGACTTAAATCCACCAGCATTAAGGAAATGCGAAAATATATATTTCATGTTCGGAACGAGCGGGACTCGAACCTGCAACCTTTGGCACCAGTCGCCTAGCTGAAATGGGAAACGCACATATCCACTCGACCAAATCCCAAATATGTAACATATTTTTTTAAGAACTAAGATGTTGGAATTTTAATTTGGAAAGGAAAATAACACTGGGGATGACTTTTCACTTGATTCCGATGTGGCTGCATGTGCCAGTTGCCAATTGTGTGTATTTAGCTTTTAATCATATTACATCAAATGAGGTCACACATATGATATCGTATCGATATGTATGATCTCATTTGATGTAATATGATATGATATGATATACTTTTTATGCTGAGTTTTGTGCGAAATGTCGATACTTCAGGCTGTCATTTACTTTAAATAGGTCTAATCTTATTGCTCTTCTGTATTCATATGGATTAACAGCAGGAAATGTAAAATATGTGCTGCTAATGTTCACCCACAGCAACAGTTATTGTTTGTCATTCCTAAATCATTTTTATGACAAGACACACATATTGTTCGTGATCAATCTTCTCAGGGGTCATGTCACTTGTTACGCTTAACGGCATTTGACGTTAGACCTTTTGACCCCACCCCACCCCCTCCCCTTAACGTCAAAAGTGAACTTCTTAGCATACTTTAATTTTAATAAATATCTAACACTTTACTAGAAAGAAAAACCTTATAGTTTACCCATAAGAACACAAGAACAAAAAAGACAAATTTCTCTTTCATTTGGGACTGAGTCAACAGCTTGCCCTAGCACACTTTGCGCACTGCGCGCAACGTGTACCAAAAAAGCTGTTGACTGAGACCATGATTTCTGAAACTGAATTTAGACTTGGCATGCTGGTACGTACTTGAATGAAGGGTCTTTCCGCGTAGAATTTGAATATCAAATCATCTCATGGGCATAAATCATCTTCACTGCTGAAGTCGCTTATAACAGCGAAAGAGATATGATTTACAGTTTTGTAACGGTTATAAAAGGACATCTTTACACCTAATTATTAAACATTTTTATACTGTGCATTTACAACCTGGAGAAAATACAGCTACATCCCTCTTTGAAGTCTTGACTTGTGTATAGCCGTATGGAATACATAGAATGCGTGAATCTACGACCATTTACGCTAGCCAGAATGAAATAAAAATCGGAAATACCTTTCAAAGTGTGTTTATGAAATGTTTATTGTTTCTTAACCCTTAAATCGTCATTTTATATATTAATTAACAGCTTTCCTTTGCACACTCAGGATGCTTAATGCTCAGAGTTTTCTCTATATTGTCACCCAAACCGTTCTTCTTTTTAGTCCAAATCTAAAATATATTCGAAAGAAAACTGTAACTAATATACAATTACTAGCCAATACTGAAAAAGCAGAAAACTGTAGAATATTTTAGTCTTTGATACACCATAATGAAGATGATGATCCTTTTTACTATTAGTTAACTTCACAAAACCAAACGCAAAATGAAAAAGATAAACATCCTCTAAAGCAGATCATATTGGAAAAACTTCGTGTTATGTGCTCTTCGAAATTCCCATTCCAGCTGGAATGGGAAACACATATATCCACTCGACCAAATCCCCATTCCTAAAAAAGAATAGTTCAATGGAGGTAGTTATGTGCGAGTGCCATATCAACACGGTATATAATGCAGTATATTTACTGAGTCGGCATTTATTTCCAGAATCGGGGACTTAAATCCACCAGCATTAAGGAAATGCCGAAAATATATATTTCATGTTCGGAACGAGCGGGACTCGAACCTGCAACTTTTGGCACCAGTCGCCAAAGGTTGCAGGTTATATAACTAAACGGTTGGCCCGCAATTGCAATCTACTTTCTTCATTGAAGTGGTTGGATTTGTACCGAATGACTCCTCGAAACAAAGAGGAAAAAAGGTCGGACGCTGAAAGTTCAAAGTTGAAAGTCCCAAAATATGATGGAACAACCACAACCAAAAATGTTGTTAACAATTTTATTATTTTCAGAAAGTGCATGCGTAATGTACAAACATTCCTGTACAAGCCACTGTGGATAGCTATCTTTGTCATGATTAAAAGCTGTTCAGGATTATATACAGACTATAATCTAATATTTTTGTAACCAAATATTGTAAAGCAGGAATGCACATTGTGTCTGGTTTGCAGATAGATATATTTATTTTCATATATATTGAATGATATTCCACAAAGACCGACTGTTTCATATATAGGGTATTTAATGTCTTAGCCTTACATTGAAAATTCATTTTGTGGCATGCACAATTAAAATGGACGTCGCAATAGCTTTGGAGAAGTCCTTTTCACATCTTGTCTAAAAAATCGAGTGAAAATGGAACAAGATTGTGTTATACGGATGCCCCGTATGCGCAGAGTTCGCAGGGGGTACAAACGGCTGAAAGGGTCTTAGTCCCAGTTGGGAACAGTCAGGCTATATTGTCTTAATGACCGCGATAGCGCTGCAGTCATCAAAAAGCCGAAAGTGTGGAAAACCTACAGTATATTCACTCCGAGCTGGCTTGGGCATTAATTATGTAATTTGGAAGTACTTCCTGCCTCTGGTAAAAAGTGCTGGAGGTGGTGCCTAACTGGCGAATCGTGTAACACAAAGATTCAAAGCTTCAAGTTCAAAGATTTTATTTCCACATTCACGCCCTCTGGGGGTCAAGTGGGCAACCATGTTTCATTCAGCATTGCATATATTATGTGAAAACAGAGCAGATTGTTTGATGCTTTTCAAATAAGCATAATTACAAGAGACTACAGCTTAATCTAAACTACAAAACGTATAAATTATCAAATGTTGTGTCAAGATTATCTGCAAATAAATACATAATTTGATATGTCACCCAGGGTTAGTAATAATGCACGTGGTGTTGTGGTCCTGTATTCTTCGGAGTTCCTTCATTTTCAAACCTTTCATGGCAAACTTTTGCCACATTTCTTATAATGTCATGTTCACTCGTCAACAGGTAGTAAAATTTGGTTTTATCATCCACACTTTTAAAGTTATTACATAATTCATTGGTGGTTTCCCATAGTGTAGTTCTTTTATCTTGGAGCAGAGGGCACTAAAGCATGAAATGTTTTTCATCTAACATGATGTCTGCTTATTGTTTTACAATATTCACATGTTCTATCGGCTCGTGAAGTGATTGGTCTAAGGCGTCGCCCTTTTTTAATTTCAAGTTTGTGTGCACTGTGCACTTACTCATAGTTGGGTGAGTGATACTCTGTAATCTTTTCTTGTGACATGATTTAAGTAATTTTCGCATATAAATTTTGTTTAGATCTTCCTGTGAGTACTTTGCCCTCTGAATTTAAATTTGTTCCTAGTTGTGTTCCCTAACATTTCACATGAATTTCTTTTAATTTGTTTTTTATATTCTGGATACCTCGAGTTGTGTTCAGTTTTTGCACGTTGACATATATGTTTTTGCAGCAACTGACAATAAAACTTATAAACGTCTCTTCACCCCTTTCATGCAGTTTTACAGCCCCCTTTTGAGCCCCTTGGAGTAGTATGTTTTCTGAGCCTATGAGGGGTGTGTAATAGTTTAGTATTAATATGATTATATTTATACCCAGGGGGTAGCTCCCTTATTCCCTCATCACTACTGTGCTTGTGGTCCTCTTGTTAACCCCTGATTATATTTACTAAAATTAATATTAAATTTTTCTACCGGGTAATTTGCGTACATTTTCGCCATCCAGAAGTCATCTTTTAGTTTTCTGCCTGTTGATTTCATATGACCCCAAATTTCAGCACCAAAAAGACCAATGGGTTTTATCAGCTGGTCAAACAATTTCAGACCAAAGCCATGGGCTTGCATTAGTTGTCCCTAAACATGATTTTAATTTAAACATTCCTCTCACTGCTTTTTTTTTTATAAATAGTGTCCTTTGCTTCCCCATATTTCCTGTGACACTCAAGGGTACCCCCAAGATATTTATACTCAAGAACATTTTCTTCCCTTTGATATTCTAAATAAAAATTTATACCACATTTCATGGCAGTTCTGCAAAACATCAGAATTTTGGGTTTTTTTTCTATATTTATCTTCGATTTCCATGTTTCACAATAGTTACTCAAATTCTCAAAGTTTTTTCCAAGACCCTCTACTGACAGTGATTGCAAGACCAGGTCATTTGCATATAATAATGGATATTTTTTTTGTCCATCTAGTTCTGGGGCCTTTTTTTTCTGTGTCTGGTATTAAAGTCATTTAGGTAAAGGTTGAACTGCAGAGAGCTCATTATGTCACCCTGTTTGACACCTTTGTCAGTCACAAAATCTTCTGAGATTTTATCTCCTATTTTTACACAAGTTCGCATACACTTTCTGACATTGTAAAAAATCTTACATTGATTCCATTGCCTAATAACTTATAATATAACCCCTTGCACCATACACTGTCGTATGCTTTTTTTTAGGTCCACAAAAGAAGCATACAAACAGTTTTTTATCCTTCATCACATATTTAGCGATTAAAGTTTTTATAATGAATAGGTGGTCTACGGTGCGTACATTATTTTTGAATCCTATTTGATCATCTTTCATCATGTTTTTGTCATCTACGAACTTCTCTAATCTTTTGTTTAAAATTCTGTTGAAAACTTTCCCAATTGCACTATTAATCGTATTGCCCCTATAATTATTCACATCAAATGCATTGCCCCTCTTCTACAAACTCACTACTTATTCCACATTCCATTCTTTCGGGAAAACTCCACACTTGTATTACATGGTTGAACAATCGCCAGAACGGCTTCTGTATCTATTTGTTGGCACATTTTAACATCTCATGACTGATAGTATCCATATACTTTCGCGTTTTTGAACATTGACTTTAGTCATAATCTACAAGTCATACCTCGATGTTTAAGATTTTTCTTCGAATTAAAAGGAAATGAAACGAAATTTTTGAAAACTGAGTCATTCCCTTCCTCAATATATATGCACGATTTTGACTCACATTTATCATCATTCAGCGCGAATGAGGATAAAATTTATCAAGAATTGAGACAATATTCCCTGGAGAATATCATGCATGGCAATCGCAAAATGTAAAAAAATCCGGTTACTTTTGTTCAAAATAGCATCGAATATTACTTTGTTCTTCGTTGCAAAAATTACCAAACATATACTTTTTAAAGCCTCAAAATGCACCAATCAAGATGTGCAATTCAATTTTTTTTATGGAACATGCCACCGGACCCCTCTGGCAGAGATTCAGGCCTTCAACCGCTCACGCATGCCTTTCCATTCAAACCCGCCCCCCCCCCCTCCGACTTCTTAGTGAAAACTTTGTTGTCCCCTTTCACAAGCTTCGTATCCAATACGTTTCAGAACAATCTCTGAAAAGGGTTCTGGAGAGGAAGTCAAAAGTGGCCTTAAAAAATTGTAAAAAAAATCGCAGCGCCACCTCTTGAACAAATTAAGGTCCAGGGGTCCCCAGAAGTTCCGAATTCAATTTCAAAGCACTTGGTTAGGCAGCTTTGGAGAAGAAGATATTTTTAAAGATTTTGTCCAAAAATGAACAAAAAAATCATAAAAAATAAAAAAAAAAATCAATGGACCGTGACCATCTGAACAAACTTGATAGACACCTAACCAAGGTAAATTCTCACCAAGTCTCAAGTAAATCTGGTTGACAGTTATGGAGAAGAATTTGAAAATGTGAATTTCCATTGTAACCCCCTTTGACTTACATGCATGCCTAAACCGACGAGAAGCCGAAATGAAAAATTTGTTAAAAATCAGGGATCCACAGTATCACTACTTAGTGACCAAGTTTGCTTACCCTCCCACAATCTACAATTCCACTACGTTTCAGAACAATATCAGTGACGGTTCTGGAACAGAAGTCGAAAATAGCCCTAACACACAAAAACTCGTAAAAGAGAAGAAAAATCGCAGCGCCACCTCTTGAACAAATTAAGGACCACGGATCCAAAGAAGTGTCCGTATGCAATTTCAAAGCAAGCTGGTATCAGAGAGGGTCACTAATAGATCACATATTTGCTGTACATGTAATCAAAGCAATTACATAAGTTCAAAAGAACCAACGACAAAATTTAAACTGAAAATTCTTCTTTAAAAACAAAAATTGTTGTATTTGCAAGGGGACAGAATAAATACATGTGCGCTCATCCAATTGTTTACCTGTGGGAATGAGACCATAGTGATTGTCTGGGACTATTGCTATCTGGGTATTTATTTTTCTTATTATAGCTGTTATAATAAATGTCAGAATATTTGAACAATCAAGCTAGCAACGCAACGTGTTCAGTAGCGAGTAGGTGAAGAAATATTATGACTCGCCGACTTCCAACTGTAATAATTTGATAAGACAATTGTACCACTTGTTTCGAATGGGACGGACGTCCTTTCCAAAATATAATCCTGTTTTTAAAAAGAGAGAACGCTTCCATTGGTATAACATGGTGTATGATAAATACAGTGTAAAATATGGAATTAGATGCACCACTTTAATTTCATGGTGGTGAAGGAACTCTAGTTCTTGTTTAAATGACGTCCAGCACAAATGCTTGTCCTGGAAATGGGATGAATTTCAGAATGTTGGTGATCATTCTGTCTGGCATCGAAGTTAACAGGGGCTTTTAAGTGAGCTTAGTGGCAGTGAGTAGATGCACTTTGAAGCCACAATACTCCGACGTGTGGATCCCTGGAAGCAGATTCCACAGTTTGATATAGGGAGGATCATTGGGCCACCAAATTATCCCCCACAGAGTGGTGGTTAAATCCAAAGGTATCATTCTCCGTTGAAGTTATTCATCCTTTTATTATTATTATTATTATTATTATTATTATTATTATTATTATTATTATTATTATTATTATTATTATTATTATTATTATTATTATTATTATTATTATTATCATTATCATTATTATTATCATTATTATTGTCATTATTATTATTATTATTATTATTATTATTATTATTATTATTATTATTATTATTATTATCATTATTATTATTATTATTATTTGAGGGGGAGGCAGTTTTTTGGCATGGGTTGAGGGCTGTACTAGATGCAAGTATTACTGCTAAGACTGTGGCTAAATTCAGCCTTACTTAACAAATAATTTAATCTGCAATTCTAGACATTGGCAATAATTACTTTAAAAAGATATTTTAAAACAGCAAACAGAAAGCATATTTAATGCACAATCTTTATGGAACCGCGAAAGATTGGGCTGACGAGGTCTGTAGAAGAAGATGTTCGCTGTCCCCTGACATTCTATTGTCATTAATGCTACCTGCCCACTAAGCCACGAGATTCAGACTACAAAGCTGGGCAACATCAAGGACTTGTGCATGGATGAGAAAAATCGTTTCCTATTTTTGGAATAGGTCAGATTCTTTCCCATCGGGCAACAATATATATAGGAATGCCAGTACAATTAGTTCCACCCACTACGAGTGGTAAACCAACTACATTGGAGAACTCCTCCTACACTCTGACAGTTTGTACATGATAAGGAAATTGTATGAAGTCTCTTTACAGGGATGTAATGGATCTGCAGTGAAGATTAATTATCCTGCTTACATTTGAACTGTGTACCATAAATGAGTCTGCATCGTATTGCAGGAAACCCCGACAACCGATATACCGTAGTGTTGTCATGAGCTGTATGGCACGGGGAACACGCCTCTCCTTTCCGCTGAGCTACCGGAAGTTTTTCATGAAGTGATTGTGAAATATCTGACACCACATGCTCGGTAAATATATACCAGTGAGGGAAACCATGGAGGAATGAACTTTATCCCTCCATGGGGAAACCCACATTACTGTACCTTTCAAAAGGTATGCTCCTATTTCGCAAAAAAAAACCCTTCGCCACTCTTTGTATTTCTTCCTGGATCACCATCTGTTCAACCATATGTAACTCTTTCTCCTGTAAAGCAACCGAATCTCCTCATATAAAATAAAATGGTAGTTGAAGATATTCGTTTCCTTGATTTTGGTATAAATGAAAAATAATATAAGTGAGAATTGTACACGAAACCAGCGCAAAGGCAAGCTGTTGACTTGGTACATGGATCAAGTGTTAACCCATTACCGCCAGAGTACCACTGAGTCAATAACTTTTCCTGTTGGCTTAAACGTATTTTATTCGAAAAACAATCGGTCAACAGGCACAATGCCTCTATTAAGACCTCTTGTACATAAAGTGACAATACATACATACAATGTTGGACTGCCAGATAAATATAGATACACGCACAGTACGTCACAGACAGCAGACAGTGAAAGGGAGAAGGAGAAGAGGCTATATTGGGCGAGTACGTGTTAATTTGTTTGCCAATATCTTAAACTGGCGACGAGATCTGTATAATTTTAAATAACAATGAGAGGTACCTGCTTGAAAGCTTTACTGAGGTTGACTTATCCTTGAATCTTTCCGTAGATTTAATATGACAATGTACTGATCGAAAAATGTCATAATTTGCGTTTTTGTTGCCACCTGATATTCCGCAAAGTAATGTTTTTAGGTTGAAAGGTGCCAAAGATACAATTTCGGTTTGAAGTTTGTCCCTTTGGAAGGGATATTTGCTGCACTGAAAATAATAATGGAAGTAATCCTCAACAGAATGACTGAATCACTAATAGCCAGTCTTTGCAATAAATCATCCAGAAAAATATTGAAAAGATGTGGAGACAAAACACTACCTTGTCTCATTCCCCGTTTTTTACACTGAAATAACTAGATACATCTTTATTCCATCTAATACATGCCTTAAGATTCTTATACCAAGTGTGTAAAAATAGCCAAAAACATTTAGAGATTTTTCCGATTGACTTGTAAAACAAACCATCATGCCACACTCTATCAAAACACTTGGCTGCATCCAGAGAAGGAACAAATAATAAAGAGTCCTGCTGTTTAAAGTGAGCCAAAGTCAAGAATGACAACCTTGGTTGAAACGAGCCGTGCGCAGTTTGATACGGGATGGTACGGATAATTTTTGAATGCATGGGCTACCATGCAGGTAGGCTTTCTTAATACCCTTTCTAGTCAATTCTTTATAAAGCAATATTGCTAATGAAGGCTAAAAAAATGAGGGGGCGGTCATTGTGTCGAGCCAGAACAAGCCAGGCCGCGAAGCAGTCCTTGAAAGTAGTGAAGAAAGGGTCTTTTAATTTTCGCAGAGTTCCGGTCGCATCCGTTCGGCGGCGCTGCGGTGACGGTCGAAAAACACACCGGCCAGGCAACAGCCACCCAAAACACGAAGGTACATTTTGACGACACGTGTTGCAGCAGGTCTACGGCCGAGCAACAGTGTCGGAGGACCATGAACTGCGACGGCAGCTGTGGTACAAAAGTTTGGGGAAAATCCATTATAGTGACCTCGCTTTTGTGAAGGCCTCGATGGATAATCCTCTTAACATATGGGATGGTTGGTTCAGAGATGGGATCAAAAATAATACAATCAATCAAACTAAAAGTAAATGACAGCTCAAAAATATTTCTCGAAGAATTGTCATAAACTAATATTTGTTACGTACGTTAATATACGTGGAAAACATATGCGTCAAACGTACAAATATAACAGGCAACTGTTGAGAGGCATTTGGCTAAAATGCACCCGTACAACATGCCGCAGCATGGTAATATTCAGCCCATGTCATTGTCAGCCGCTACACATCTCAATTTATTTTTTCTCTGAAATTTTATTGGACAAATCTTAATCTTTACTTTTTATATTTTCCGAAAATAATACACAACTAGTAATGTGAAGTATGACAAGTTGGATTCTCTTCACGTTCTCTTCGGAACTACATGTTGCATTCTGTTCAATGTTTCTGGGAATATACCCGGACTCGATTTTCACCAAGTTTGCTCAGTACATGGTGCTGCTGGTGCACCATTATAGGGACCTCGCTTTTTGTGAATGAGATTCAGCAGCTTCAAAAGCAGCCTATATTGTGTGTTCTGTGCCTGCTTCATCAAGTCACTGTGGATGCCAAAATTTTAGCCTCCCTCTAAAGTGTCTCATCAACTTGTCTTTCAGTTTATCATGTTTGTGAGGTTGTCCCACAACAATGTCATTCTTTCTACATATGGATTTCAAATCATGTTGTTATTAACTTATTGGCAATTATGTTCAAATGCAGCATCATGAATTTGCTTCATTGCATGCAATTGACTGTCTTTTCGACTTTTGGATTTCTGGCAGTTTTCCTTGTATAATCTGTGCAACATGAATTGTAATAATGAACCTCACGAGCAACCAGGTCAAAGCCTCATCTTTGTTTAATTCAGCAGCATCTTTAATTGACTGTTCAGCCATTGGGGTTACACATTTGACTACTATTTCAATAGTGCCTTTCACTTTTTTGTCCGTTTTCCACCAAACAAACACTGGTTTCAAGGAAAAAGAAATGTAGATTAACTGTTAGAGATGATGGTCTGTTTCCTTTTTAGCTCAGAACATTTATCATGATATGGGGGATAAGTATGTTTTATTTTCATGACATGATATATTTGTAAAGCTTGCACAGCACCAATCATGGTGCCAGTCCTTACCAGCTAGTAGTGTATCTGGATAATATTTGCATATTTCGTCAAACCTGATAGCAGGAACCTCCTGAGATTGCCGGAAGGAGATAATATCATGAATTCTGGCAATTGCAATATCAGACACAGGACGTAAAGTTGAATCTTTTGAACATTTGTTGTAATGAATTATGCACAACCTGATCATCGTTGACTGATTTTGAATTCCCCTTATCTTTGAAACAAATATTTGTAATGGTGTATGCATCTGCCATATTGCTGGGAGAACTTTATATCTTTTTCACCGAATACAGCTATTTGAAACCTTTTCATATCCTGTTGAATACCAACATGCACAACCAGTCCTTCTCAGAAAATTATCATTTGAGACAGTCACTGTCACTTGTCATTGATTATTGGAGAAAGCACACTGGCAGTTACCATGTGAAAAGAGAACAGGTATAAGTAAACTAATGCTAAGCTAAGTAACACTAACGTTAGATTACTGAACAGGCAAAGAATATATAACAGGCTAAAACGGTAAAGTGCCCGGCCACCTCCTTCTGCTCAGAAGAGAAGAACTATCTTAACTCAAGTCTACTTGGATTGCCAGCAATTCAGCGTGCATTCCACAACAGCAAGTGACACACAATGACAAAAATCAGGCCCATTTGGGCAGCCACATTCTCAGCTCCACAACATTAGGAAAAAAAAACCCTGCCTGGTCAAACTGCCCAAGTATAAATTTCACCACAAGGCAATAGTCGTTAAACATATACTCAAGAAACCATAGAAGCCTTAGACCAACTCGACAGGAAAGGTAAAGAGCAAAAGTGATTGCTATAGTGACAAATTCATAATATTCGAATATATGGTTTAGATTGCATTTTTCATGATATCATACATGTACAATAAATTTAAAACATAAATTAAACAAATCAATAAACAATCAAATAAATGACATTGTAATTCGAGTATAATGGAGTCTAATTTGACAGAAAAAGAGTTATTATAAGATAATTGTAAGATATGAAGATTCACTGGGGACCAGTTCAAGTTTTTGTGTGTTTGTTTGCGGGGGGGGGGGGTCTGTGCACAGATTTTGGTCACAGACCATACTATATTTGAAAATTTTTCAAAGAAAATAGCTTTAATTAGTTAGTGTTCCTGAACATTTTAAAGCAGTTGTATTGTAGATTGCGTGTATGCAAGTGAAAAAGATGGAACTTGAAGGTCGACCACGGTCTTGCAGTAAACAGGCACAGGTTTCTGTAAAGTTATTGATTCACAGCATTAGAAATAGAACTGGTTGCCAAAACTTTACAATAAAAGTAAGCATAGAAGTCATTGAAACAGACAAAGGGAAAATCAAAATTCACTACGTTCTTAAAAGAGGGGTCACAACCAATAGTCAAAAAGTCTTGTGCTTGAGTGCCTGTCAGACTCACAGTTAAAGAATAATTAATAATGTAACCTGTGGCATCAATGACGTCACAACAAGAAGGCCTCATAAAGACATGAAAGTGCAGCAGCGTTTCCGGCTGTTAGGTCACAACACTGCAAAACAAACGAAAATGGGATAATTGAAATTAAAGTATTCAATATTAAAAGCTGACCCCCAATTTAGTGGTCAGCTTTATCACAGTCCCTCTGGTAGATTTTAATATATATAGACAACACCTCGGGCTAAGACAGACGAGTGTAGAGGAACGACTACAATCAGGACATGCACAACATGAACAATTTTATTAGGACCAAAATAAAATAC
This sequence comes from Hermodice carunculata, assembly GCA_964020975.1. NCBI lineage: Eukaryota > Metazoa > Annelida > Polychaeta > Eunicida > Amphinomidae > Hermodice > Hermodice carunculata. The sequence continues at coordinate 75,770,270 of OZ026613.1, read as the reverse complement.
AGAAGACAGGAAGTATGACTAAAACATGATTTTGGCATACGGAAGTCATCAGACGCACTAGAAAGAAGAGGAAAGGCCTATTGGTCTGATTTTGATATGACTGTGCAACCTTCTTCAAACAGGTGATCCTTTCCATTACAAAAAATATGTTACATGTATAGAGAGATAGGTTTAAACATTCAACTCAGGCCAGGAAGAAATTAGGGCACTCCAGGTATGGCAACACAATGTGGCCCTACAATTTCTACTGTTTGGCCAGATTTTAATTTTAACTTCTTTCACCCTGCTGACCTCTACAGGTAAATGACTCATGTTGATTATGTGCTTGACAAAGTGCTTTCAACCTGGTGATCTTTACAAGTAAAAGATTAATGTTGATTAAGCACTCGGCATGGTGGGAAGAAAGAAGTGAATCTTAAGGTTGGGCAACGTAATGTGGCCTTTCCAGCATTAGGTTCTGGTCAGAGTTTGATGTGCATAAGCTCTCTCTGCCAGATGATATAATCTATTTCCGGTAAACTATCCATTTTCAGGACTATGCGTGCAACTCGTGCCAGGCAGAAACAAGTAGCTGTCAGGTATGGGCGATAAAATGTAGTCCTACCAGTGCCGATACCTTTGAGTCAAATTCTATACATGTTAATATAAGTGACATTTCAAGATTTCTATATACATATAAGATGTGGTATACGCAAAGATGGAACAAGTGTATTACTATCTCACCCTGAGGAAAGATTTAGGAATGCACTTGTAAGAAAATAAATGAATGCTTTTACCTTTTACCAAGGAGGCCACACCTCCTTGCTTGGACCAAATGGAATGTTTTAGGGTATGGGCAGCACTAGGAATCCGGCCCCTTCAAACTTAACTTTTGAGAGGATTCACAAAGTATGAACAATTTCTATTTCTTCATTTTAATGAAGATAGTATGAAGCAAAATGCAACATACATGTATTTATTTAGAACAGTTACAGTTATTTATATTTTGTCTTTGGATGGGCCTCCATATATATAGACTGTAGGGTGTAGTGTCTTGCATACTAAAAAATCGTCTCGTCAGCTAAGTGGGGTGGCGTGGTGATTGTATGTGAGCACGTTCAATGACATATAACTGCTTTTCAAGTAGTGGCACTACTTTTATAGCAGCAATGTAAGTGATACATTCCAGGAATAGCTATTTCTGAAATGAATTATTATACTGAATTATGATTTCTCGAGTTTCAAGGGCCGTTCTGTGATAAGGTTTGTGTTGAGAATTGACTTTGATATGCTTATATAACTTCTATACGATATTCAGTTTGCTATCTTCTCGAAATTATTTGCCATCTATCATATTTCCAATGGTAAAAGCAGATATTTTAGTTATCCCCAAGGTTGGGGTTTTGTTTGTCCTGATTGGAACGTAGCACATGGGAATCTGTGGCCCTGAAATAGTTTTGTGAGAAGCAATATTTCGTTTCTGAACCCCATACTTATCTGCTAAAATCTTGATTTACAGCTGTGGTTGTTACTTTAAAACGCCAAAAATAGGTATGAAGCTGGTCAATCAGTAGTCACAAGGCACGCAAACCATTACACATGACCTATAAAGACTTAAAAGGTGGGTTTAATAGTCTGCCTTATTTGTGTTTCTTCATGTTTGTCACTTCCCCAATTCACTCAAAATTATGTTTGAGTCCAGATCTGAAACTCCATTGTTATTTACCAACGATACTGTCTTTGTGCCTTTTGTCCAGAACCACTTCCTGGTGGTAATTACCCTATACCCCAGTCCGAACTCTTTACTCTCTATAAGCTAACCTGTTGCTGTCTAACCTATGTACATATGAAAGTACTACTGTCCATATTGCAGACGTCCTTCTGTAGAATTTTGACATAGACTGTATTAGCCCAAATAAATTAAAGGGTCTTCAGCGGGTAACTGAATATGTTTCGGCGCCTGTACCCGTACATGTCTCTCTGAGTAGCGGCTCATTGTCTAAGCTTAGTATTCAGGAAAGACAACCTGGATAATAATGAATAGATATGAACGTGGCAAATGAATTAGCAGAATGAACGAAGTTTTGCTTATAAATGCCAGTGTGTAACTGAAGTAGAAACAAACTAGGACATAATCGTTAGTCCCAGTGATTTCAAAATAAACAGTTGTAGCTTCACCACCTGTACAAACCGAGGGAAATCCTAACAATTACTGCAACAATGGACATCCTACACCAGAAATGTAAAACAAACCCCATGATGATACCTATTCCTCTCTTTGAAAGTCTCCAAACAATAAAGCTCTTATTTGCTGCCAACCCTAAGCCAATGTTTCAACATAATGGGTCAGGTTTGTGACATCTGAGTTAATACTGTCAAATTTGAGTATTTTTTTGACATTGAGTAAAAGTATACTTAGGCATGTCAGAAGAGAAGGAAAGTCATTAGCATTTCAGTCAAAAACATGTTATCAAAACATATTTTTTTAAAACCAGATTTTAAGTATAATAAGGCAAACTTGTAACTGTCGTCAGCCACTGCCTGCTACCGATAGCCCTTGGGGATTTTACCTGACAGAAAACATGTAAGCCTAAAATGTCTAAAAGGTGAATATTAAAATAGAATGATGCCAAAAGATAATATTAAATAGGCACGGTTTAAATCTGTAAAATCATGCAGCCAAACTTTTTAACAATCGTTGGATATTAACAGCAAACTTTGTAGGGTATGTCAGAAAAGAATGAAAGTCACAAACTTGTAAGTCAAGAAAATGTAATCAAAATATAATTTTTCTTAACCAGATATCAAGTACAATTAGGAAAGCTTGCAACTGCCATAGGCCGCTGCTTGCGACCCATAGTCCGTGGGAGTTTAACCTAAATAAATGTAAAAACTCACCCGTACTTTCTGACCTGTACCCGCTATCGGGGCAACCTTCTTTACTTAGCTCCATGTTTGACTCAGCAGGGCTCTTGACTGGTGTATCCAGTGGTGTTACTTAATTCCCAGCCTAGGGGCGACTTCAGTGTCTGATACAATATCACTATTCTGGGCCCACCGCTGCTAACGTCAAGGCGTTGTATTTACTTTTTTAGGCAATGCTCACACTGGAAAAGTCCCATTATTTATTGTACAATACATTCATACGACAAAGTAATCTCCCGTTAACACTAATTGCGCATGTATGTTGAATACTACCTCTTTTAAATATCCAATCGGGACTAACGCATAGGCTTGGCTGCAATTTTGAAAATGATGGATTCCGCACTCAATGGTTTGTAAATGAGGATAATGATGGGATGATCTCTGGGCGGTTAAAATATATGAAACTAAAAGTATATATTTTACAAATATGTCAGAGCATCAATAATGGTATAATATTTGCTGTGGCCGCGATTCACTTTGATAACCAAATCAAATGTATTTTTTGTGCGAATGTCCGGCATTTCTCCATGTTCAAATGAGGTGGTACCAACGTGCATGATTTGTATTGCCAGGGTATCGTGTTGCATTTGGATTTGTAACTAACGATAATAACTGCTTCAGACACAATCGAGCAGGCAGATTCAAAGTTGAGATAGTAAGTCATTTTAAAAGTACTTCAACGACCATCTGCCCTGGTAACTTGGAGAACTGACACCTGGAACCTAGCGGAAAATCACGATAACGATCGCCGAACCCCGGTAGCTATACAGCTATACTGTTTCCCCTGCCCAAATAAACCCTCCAGACCATTTGAAATAACATGCTGTGATTGAGTTGACTTTACTGAAAAATGACGGCACACGCTGGCCACTTTGTCGATAAAATCTTTCAGCCAGGGTCGATCAACGTTTATCAGGGAAGGGCGGCCTGAAACCCTTTTTTTAATGTTTCATAAGATTTGTTTGGGTCGGGCTTTTTCAGTAGGGTCTGTCGAGCTACCGGAACCACACATATATTGCTGTTAGGTCTTGGACATTTGTTGAAGCGTGTTTGGAATGGATGTTCCTTTCCCCATTACAAATTACCTCCTTTGACGTCAGTTTAATTTGTAACCTGGATACAGCCGAACACACTTCTATATATCAAAATTGTGAAGATGATATTCACATATTGTCTGTTTGTACCTCTTACTTTTCTTCAAACATAAAATGTATTTTTGTGTCTATATATGATGAGTCAATAAAGAATCAATTTAAAAAGCTGCATACTGTTACCTATGGCCCAAATATGTAATTTTTTTTCATGATGCTGGGAGCCCAATATGTCATCATATTTTCTATGAAACTAACATAGTACTTTCATACGGGTTGTTCATAATGGATGCGATTTAATGACGTCAAACGCCCAATGGTACCTCTGGTCATCACGCCATCATATAACTCAATAGAGGATCTGTCTGAGTTCAAGATGAAACTGAATCGGGATATAAAAATTGTAAAAAAACTATTTTATCGGAGCGAAAGGAGGTTTGCTATATCCCATGCGCGCTTGCGCATGGGGTGCAGCAAGCTCAATTTCGATCTTTTCAAGAAAGGCCTGACAGAAACTCCCATGTGTGCATGTGGCAATGGTAGAGAGGTTACTTTTCACTTTTTTTGCGAATGTCCCTTTTATATAACCGCTAGAAATGTATTACATTCTAAAGTAATTCCTTTTGCATCCTTTATAGTTTCGACTCTGTTGTATGGCTCAAAAACATGCACAACCCAGCAAAACGAAACAATTTTCGATGCAGTCCACAATTACATTAGGGCAACAGGTAGACTGGGAGCAGTCACATAGGCTCTAGTACGGGATATTCAAGGAGTTCACTACACTGTTTATTGGTTTGCTGGAGAGGAGGCGTACTTCAAAACCCCATTCCCTGTCTGTGGCGTTCTGTATTGTTGTTTCTCTTGAACTCGTGTGGCGGCGCCACTCTATCTGTTTTTGGACTGTGGTATCACCTTTTGGAGTTTACTCGTCTTCTGTGTCAGTGGCATATGCAGTTTCTCCTCCTATTTCCTTTATGTGCAAGAAGGATTTATATAGGGCACGGTCCTGTTTCCCAATTGTTTGTTGTTTTTTTTTTGAAATAAATATGTTTAAACCAATAGAGGATACAAGAATACATAGGTCTGGAAAAATTCCCTGGATGGGTAAAGGGGAGACTCGGGTGGTCCAGTGACTCTCAAATGGTGACTTTGATATTGTACCGAAGGTCACAGATCACTTAAGTTTCTGCATCCAAACTTAGCTGAGCAAATGACCGTAATAGGCCTTTATGGTTTTTTTGTTGTTTTGTTTTTTGTTTGTTTTTGTTTTTGTTTTTGCTTTGTTTTTGCTTTTTTGTGTTAAACTGAAGTCCTGATAATGTTAATATCAAGGTAAGAATATATGTATTTTGGTTAGAAACGGTTGTAAAAAAATCAACCTCGGGAATTATCTTATGTGTGAATACAGGACAATAGGATGAGCAACATGTTTATACATTCGCAGACTTTATCAGAATTAAAGGTACTTACGAAGAATGGACGTTTATTTAATCTCTCTCTCTCTCTCTCTCTCTCTCTCTCTCTCTCTCTCTCTCTCTCTCTATATATATATATATATATATATATATATATATATACCCATATACATAAATATGGTTTCCAACATTGCATGCTCAGGTAATCAAACAAGTTAAATGGAAATCGGAGAATATAATATGGCAACATGACGATCAAAGCAGAAAGGATTTGTTTGGGGGTTATTTGTGCATAAAATCATTTTTAAAGTCGCAATATCATCTTATTTACAATGCTCAGCTGACGGCAATTCAGATTTTAAAAAAGAGATAGTTGATCTTCTTGACCGAAAACCTCTACTTCAAATATAGATATGATGAAGCATATTTAGAAGGTCTCCATGGCAAATACACGATTTGTAAAAGCACCTCGAAAATTGAGTTTGTGTAAACTGTCACAATGCATATCACAGGAAGTTAATAAAACGTGCAAAAACTTGTTTCCCAGGATCCTTTAAGCTATTCTTGTGATCTAGTGATGTCTTTGATGGATCGCTTACATTAAGAGATACACGTCTCTCGAGAGCCCACTGCGCGTAGGTGGCCCATTTTCCCCGTTTGTCTCGAGCTACTACTTTTCGCATGCTCACCCAATAATGACTGTCAGATGTGTCTTCGAACAAATGTTAACAGCTAAATTTTAAAAAATTTAACCACCTGATGCTAATATCAACGTTTAGAAAACTATTAAACTATAAAGTTGTTTAAAGGTTGCGTTGTGAAATATTCAAACTGTTTACTATTTTTTGAAATTCCGTCAAGAATACATATAGATGTAATGTGAGTCAGGTTTTTATATATCGAAGTCATATATCCGGTTGTGCTTCATGGCCTTGAAATGCACTGAATTCATTAACTTGAAAATTAAAGAAGGTCGGTGATCTTGCATAATATTTTGAGAACGTGACTCAAATTTGGGTGACTTGGACTTGCAAAGATCATTGGCCAAAATATTGTTTACGTGACTCAGTTTGCTTACCTTTAAATCTAGCTATATACTGTTCTCTAATCGGCTAACAAATAAATCTAAACCAAACCGTTTGTATATTCTATTAGTCATATAAAAGTATCTTATCTCCATAAAATTGGGTACTACACACTTTCGTACTATACGTTATACATTTTGCAAAGGATGACTTACTATATCAAAAATAAGCTCCATCAGGGAGCTTATTGCTAGTGTCATAGCCTCGAACCCGATTTGTAGTCTTATGATATGACAAGATACAGCATGGAGAATGATAATATCCCACGAATAACATATTTATAGGCATTGTGAAATAACTGACCGACCCATGGGAATAATTAAAGCTGGCATTGTTTTTTTTACTTTTGCTTCTCTAGCCTATAAACAAAATCTTACCTTCGAAATTGGAGACTTACAATATAATTCTATTATTATTTCACATTATATTGTAACAAAGGATATAGTGACAGTTTCTCACCACTGCCAAATACCAGTGGTTATAATACGTTTTTCCCTATAATTATCTTAATTTCATGGTGTCTTGTCAACGGATCTCTTCCAGCGCCAATTGTGACTAAAGTCGGAACTATTTAAAACGAACTGCTATGAATGATAACAATGGTGGTATATTCGTGTTCCTACTGAAAAGACCGTTCATTCCAGCACCAGCATGCTTGTAGTTACAAAGAGTACAATAGTCCAGGTTAACTGCGTTCCCCGGCACGCTTTGGGCCCAATAAGTGCACTGAAGAAAGCTGTTGACTAAGTCCAAAATGTGGCACTTGAAGAGTTCAGGCAATGGATTAATTGTATTATTTTGTATCTGGATTTTAGATATTTAAGCCATGACTTTGGGGGTGTAATTGACATTGGTCTCTGAAAATTTTGTTAAGTGTATGGGTATTTTTTGCAGATGGCAGTTCTTTATAAATGTTATTGACATGTCTTCATGAAATTAAAAATCTTTGTTCAATTCAATTGGTTTTATTAAAGTGATCATTATAAAATAATATTATAACAATAATAGTTTACAACGATGGGGAAAAGGGCTAGGCTCTATATATGTCCCTTTTGTGAAAGAAGACGAGGAACGCTGGACGACACTATACACACAGGTATACACAAAACACTTCGACAAACCAGACAGCGAGACAAGAGGTTTACCACCACACAGAACATTTAAACCAACCATGACTGTCAAGAAAGAACGTATACAAGCAGAAATATTGAGTACAACTTACACAATTAACCAATACCTGTTACATCAACCCACCGACTAGTTCCAGATGAAATTTTGTATTTGTTTTTAAGCAAATACCTTAATATCAAGCTACACTGAATATTAATTATTATCAATCGGTCAAAAGTTTTATTAATTGACGTCTTTCTATGATGCTCTCACTATGGTTATGTATGATATAAGCTATACACACGACTGTTAGCGGGCTTAGTCGAAAATACACTGTGCGGCCCAGCATTGAGTACTAACTTCTCCTGTGTTGCACTTTTTGAGCAGTTTGGCATTTTTCACCCGAATCTGCCTCCGCTTGATCTTCATGTCCGGAGACTGTTGCAAAGGGCTTTACAGATGTGGCATTTACAGACAATGTGGGAGCACAAGTTGCCAGAGGCACGCCTCATGTTACTTCTCTGCAAGTATATGACTTCAAGTGTGCAAAGTTTGTTGCAGAACAAGAGCACAACACTGACCCTTGGAAGGCCTCAATTCAGGACATAGCAAATTCCTTGGCGTACCCATTTAACCAAGGCCCGTGGTTTCACACCAAAGCAGGCTGTACGTCTTCGATATTACCATATTTGTTCGTGAAACGTGCCAGCGTCTGCTCAAACATGGCTCCCTCTTGGCTGATTAAGAGCTTTTTCGTGGGTAGGCCAGTAAGCTGCAACATCCTTTCTCAAGGGAACTTGTCAGTAATGCTCACTGGCGTATACTCGCCAGTTTTCAGCCCTGGAACATGGACTCACTAAGGTTAGATTACCTGCCTTACAAGAGGGTCGTCCCTCTGGGGCCAAGAGGGGTGAGATTCATGCCATTTCCCACTCTGTGTTAGGCTGTTCAGAGAACCTCACAGAAATATTTTTAAAACATAAGCCATTGTTCACGAGTAAGAGGCATGCTCCTGATCAGCCGATTACTGCCTTTGTAGACTTCATCAAGGCTCTGTTTGCTGGTTTGGATCAGCGGGATCTTAACAGATCACTTATTTCAGTTACAGCATTTAAGTTCTATTTGAAAAGAAAATCGCCCATCAGGAAGATAGATGTCTATTAATCCTATACCTTTAAAAGAAAAGACTTCGGTTTCGTTGGATTCTCCAGGAATCTGCGTGAACATGAAACTGACTTAGGTAGCAGACAGCGTCCTGCAGCTCCGACAGTTGCACGAGATCAGAGCTGGCGTGCTGCTGGTCATGTCCCACTCGGTCAATCTGTGAATCCCCGCAGGGAGATTCCAGTTCTAATTTGAATAGAATATAACAACAATCATAAGCGGAGAATAACAGAAAAGTGGCACCAGACGCTGGCCCTGGTGCCATTGGTACGAGACAAATTGTCCAACCAGAAAAAAATCCTTCTAGAATCAATCTGTCTGTGTGCCTTCAAAATTAATTAAATTTGAAATGTTTAAAAATTTTGTTTAATTATAATCAGATGTTTATTGACCATAATCTTTTAAATTCAAAGTTCACCTGCATCTTCAAAAGGTTTAGACGGGGAACTTCAAAGTCTTCTAAGTGTGCCTAATTAGCATAATTTCAACTTTCATTTTCATTTCATTCAACATAGACCTGTACTGCAAACCAATGGATTGATATTGCTGTTGACACCACTATTTACAATTCTTTGGAAGATATTCACCACTTAAATTTCGGAAGAATACTTAATTATTATAAATTCAAATTTTACATCTTTCACCTTCATTTCATTGGATGTACCTATGGCACAAATCTAAAAAATTGAAGTTGGAGTGACACCATTATATGTATTAATTTAGAAAAGAAAAAAAGAAAGAAAAATCCCCAACTATATAAGCAAATCAGTAAGTGTTCCCGGATGGTTAGATATTACTGTTAAACATGCATTGACTTCATTGAACACTTGTAAGTATTTTAAACTTTAAATCTTGCGTATCTTCCCTATAGCAGAGAGGAATGTGACCAGACAAAAGGATTTGCTTCAAAGCAAAAACAAAGGAAAGTTTTTGCCTTGTACATTAAAATTGAAATTGAAAAAACTATATGACAGTAAACATGAAATTTAAGAAGAAAAAAAGTAGCAATATAGACTTCTTGGCATGACAATGATCTGCAGGTTTAAAGGAAATAAAAGACATAGAGAAAGAGTTCTTGATAAAACAGAATGACAAGTGCCAGCAAACAGATAAGATTTGATCATGTGGCGAGAAACTCTAGCTTTTTATTGCAACTTTGATTCTTTCTTGGATCACTGTTGACACTGCAGTATGGACTGATGACAAAATGGTCACCATATGGTAGCATAAGAATGCCATGTCCTACATGTAAACGACATATCCCAGTGATGTGCACATGGAATTGACTGCTGATGGTAGATCATGGTCAGTCATGCGCTATTAATAGATTCCAGCTTTCGTGGCGTCTGAGAGCTTAGCTCTGGACAAAATTGATGATATACAAACCTAGAATGTAAAGTCGGAATGGCACATCTACGCGTTATAGTTTTGAAGCTAGCTTTTCAACACTTACATTTATCAAGTCCCCTTAATAGGTATAAATCCATATTCTACAGCTTTTATTCGTGATTTACGGCAGCGCCTGCAGCACAAACCTATTAACTGAAGTTGGAATGAAACCTCTACCTATAACAATTTTGATAATATTCAACATTCAAATTTTACAAGTGTCTCTAATTAGCATAAGTTAAGATTCTACAATTATTGTTTATGTTTCATTGGATACGCGCACAGCACAGAGTCTTGAATTGAGGTTGGAATGGCACCTCTACCTGTAATAGTTTTGAGGATAATCAAGGTTTAAACTTTCAAATGGCCCTAATTTGCATATTTCACTGTCGCCCCTCGTCACAAGAAAGCCAGGCAATTTGTATGTGAGTATAATCGTGCTAAGTTTGTAGTTTCTGTGTATAATAGTCTTAAACTAAAATGTTGGACAAATTTGCTGGTAAAGGTAAAGGTTGCATGTTTAAAGATTCTAACCCTTGTGTTCAGTCATATGAATGATCCAGTGGCCAATTAAGCTTTCAGAGCCCATCGAATAAAGCTGCTCAGCGGCAAATTAAGTCGCAGAGGAGTTTTGTAACTTCTCAAACTTTAATTAAAAACAACATTCCGGTAGAAAACAAAACAGACGACACTTAAGTTTCTGATCGCTGTAGACCGGTTCGGGCGGGAAAATACTGAGAGAAAATACTATGTGCGTGTTTTGATATAGACACGAAAGTTTGGTTCCATTAGACGTTTCAGCACCTGCCCAATACGTGCCAGATTGTCAGGAAAGCATCTCAGTCGTACCAACTGATACTCATAACTGTTTTACCAGCGTCCAGAAACCACATGGAATCTATTTACGAAGCTTCGATAGAGCCACCAACGCACAAAAATCTGAGTATGAAGTCAATGAAGAAGTGATTGTCAAATTTCATTAAAATAATCGAAACAAGTGTATATAGACAAGTCCATTTGATATGCCTTTATAAATGATATCACGACGGAATCCCGGAATGGACTCGCGTTCGCATTTGAAATTCTATTGCTTGGTTGTTTGAAACGAAAAAAATCATCTTTGCATTTGACTCCTGTTGTTTGGTTGTTTGAAAATTACTGCAAAAGAAAAGCCTGCTTTAACGGAATGCCGTTCTTCAACACACTCAAATGTAAACATTGATAAAGTTATCTCTACAACGAAAGATACTACAGAACAAAAAGTATAATAGCAAAATGTATGTATGTATGTATGTATGTATGTATGTATGTATGTATGTATGTATGCATGCATGCATATACGTATGCATAACTACAAACAATCGTGACCACCACAATATTTAAGCCTGTGTATGAACACAGACTTCTTATTTTTAATCAAATACTTTATTTTTTATTTATTTATTTGTTTATTTATTTATTTATTTATTTATTTATTTATTTATTTATTTATTTATTTATTTATTTATTCATTCATTCATTCATTCATTCATTCATTCATTTATTTATTCATTCATTTATTTATTCATTTCCGTGTGCCAGTTTGTGGTCAGCTTTTCTCGGACACTATTGTTCCGAAGAGCACCAAACTTGGCATGGGCATAGACCTGGTAATGAAGTTGTGCATATCGTTTGGAACACTCCTGATGTTGAAAATTATGCAAATTAGAGGCATATTTGTGGAAATTTTAAATTTTGCATATCTTCAAAACTTTTGTAGTTAGAGTTGTCATTGCAAGCTTTATATGTGTGTGTTGCTAAGGCAAAATCCTCTAGCATGCAAACAAAGTTGAGAAGTTTAATTCATGTTAAATTCACTGAATTTACTGTTAATAAACGTCCATCTGAAAATATTTCTTGCCCTCTACTGTGCCCAGACTCTGGTATTTGTTTCCAGACAGGCTGTCATGCAACCAGATATAATTGAACTGTGATAGCCTGGTCTCCACACCTATCAGTATACAGGCAGTGAGCCCAGTGCTGTGGCTTACCCTTTAACCCCTAGGGAGACTGACTTTGTTGGTGGAATAAGCTTGGCTGCCTTGTGTAAACAAGGAGGCTTGTCTGTGGCCTCCTTGGTGTCCCTCCCTATCACAATAAGCTAGTGCTGACTGAGAGGTCCCATATAGGTTAGAGACATAGCAGCATCCAATGAAATATTAACCAACGTTTAGTATGTCTTTGTAAAGGGAGATTCAGATCAACTACCAGAAATGACTCAAACATAGATCCAAACCCTGTAATGACAAACTGTGATATGGAAGGGTTTTGGTCAGGGTCAGTGGGTACATTGGGGCATACAGGAAGTCTCAGCTCCCATAGGCATAGCTGTTGTATTTCTGGACCCAGCAGTGAGATTTGTTTCTCAGTTAAATATCTATAACATTGTTTCATAATCTTTGTAAACACTGCTCACATCCCCAACAAAGATTCATCTTATTCCATCCATGTTCAGCCTGTGTAAACTTGAAACTTAAGTTTGTTCACACCTTTAGTAGGTTGTTGAAACCATGGAGGTATTATACAGATACCTCCATGTTGAAAAATCGATAGTTAAACATGTTCATATACCATGGTTTAGACTTTTGCTAGGAGCTATGTGAAGTTGGGTGTTGTTGTCTGTGCAAACTTACAACTTTGGTTTGCTGACACACTCGGGCTGCTGACACTCAATAGTTAAACACACAAATTTCCATAAAAGTTATGTGAATTCAAAGTGGAATGTTATGTATAACAGTGGATTCGGTGAGCCTAATAGTTGATATTAGTAGAGATTGTCACGTTAATGTTTTTATGTTCCTGTAAATAGTGAAACTCAAATACATATACTTATAACTGCATGTACATGAATATCCGTGTATACACGTTTCACTTGTTGCAGTCATTTTATGCCCCGAATTTTCAAAGCATGGGAATCTGATATTGATGTAGTAATTTTTGCTTCATAGTATATATGGGTTTAACCTCACATTTAATAAATGGGTTATACATTATATTCAAATACCAGGCTGAAAATGAAGCAAATAAGGGGCAATTAAAATTTGAAAACCTCTGTGTCTTTTAACCTATTACAGACAGAACAAAATTTAAAGTAGTTCATACAGGTTTGTACAAATGCTAAAAACTGTAGCATGTGAAATTATGCTAATTAGTAGCACTTGAACATTTAAAAGTTGAATATCTCCAAACCTATTATAAATAAATGCGCCAATCCAACTTCAATTTACAGGTTTGTGACATATTGCCACATTCAATGAATCATGAGCCAAAACTGTAGCATTCTGATCTATGTAAAATTAGGCAAATACACAAGACTGAATTTCTGAATAACTTTCAAACTATTACAGATAGCGGTGTCAGTCCAACTTCAATTTGTAGGTTTGTGACATAGCCGCATCCGTTGAAATATGAACGAAAGTTGCAGCATTCTCATTTATTCAAATTCGCAAAATTTAAATTTTTGAAAAACTTCAAAGCTAAAATAGAATGAGGTGTCATTCAAACTTCAGTTGATAGATTTGTAGGATAGTTGCATCCTTGGAGGCATGAATCAAATTTGTAACAGTTTGATTTATGCAAATTACGCAAATACACAAAATTTAGATCTTGAATAGCTTCAAAACTATAAAAGATTTAGGTGCCTTTCCAACTTCAATTTATAGGTTTTTGACCTATCTGCATGAAAAAAATATTGTTGCAGGAGTTAAATAAATACCGAATAGGCAAAATTTTCTAGGTACACAGAATGATTTGCTGACAAGCAAATCACATTTTTTTTTTAGTTTGTACTGATTTCCAACAGTATTGTCTCATAGGATATCCTGATTGAATGTCCTACTTTTTGCCGTAGAGCCTCGTTTGTTTATGAGACATTCCATGATATATTTTTCTTTATTCCGATACAAGTCTAATGGGTCAACGTCAAGGTCGTTTGGCAAAAATGCTAATCGATCAGTCGTTGAAGAACGACAGGTGGGAGAGTACATTTATGCCCGAAACTCCATATCCTTTGGGTGTCCCTGGTTTTCGTTTGACCCCAGGGAAGTCATTTAGCTGCCAACATTTTGACCGCCGGTACACATCAAACGAATTTATATTTACCCCACATCACTATTTTGGGGGTGGGGGTGGGAATGGATCTGCACCGAAGCTTTTTCCTCAACACGTAGTATTGTGTCGTTTGCACCTGACGTGTTTTCAAGTCAAGGTCTGGTTGGCTATCAAAGATCGTGTCTTGATTTCCAAAGCAAAAGCGACCTACAAAAACGGCATTGTTCGTGGACCAAGACCTAGTTTAATCATTTACCTGTGAGTCACAGACCTGCAGTCTGTGGGGCGTTTGCATGAAATCTTTCAGTGACAAGTGCAACTATACTAAAACTACTTAAAACGAAGTGCTCTGACTTATATTAAGGATGCTAGATATGGATTCCTTGTAAAAGGACCTATTCAAGTACCAGCATGCCTGTAATTACATCGAATATGATAGTTCAGGTCAACACCTTTCCTCGCACGACGAGAAAAGCTGTTGACTCCGTCCAAACTGTGGCACTAAAAGCCTTTCTACAGTACCCAAATACTCATGCAGCGGACATTGCATCGAATAAATTGCGTAGCTGTTCATTTTTTCAGCGTAACAAGATTTTAGGGGGCCCTTTGGGCAATGCTTTTATCTCAAGAAGTCAAATGTCCTGCATGTTAACTATATCAACATAACACGTAATGAGCCAAGTTGCATGTTCTCCATGCCCGTTCTTCTCATTGCCTACCTCTAAAATACAGACACATCGAAGAATTTGTTTTTTACACTTTTTAAAATTAACATGTGTTCTGTTCCTATAATTTATTGAGCATTCGTGATTTGGAAGAAGAATTGAGCCCATCTAATTCCTTTTGCGTTCACCATCTTAATACCAATAAAAAGAAGTCACATTACTAAAAAAAGAACCAAACAGAGGAGCCATGAAAAAACAAAGACACCTGTACTGTTATACTGCAAAACTACCACTCTGTAGTATCAGAACTCGTGAAAGATGTTGAATATTTTAAAAAATGAATAACTATCCTTCTCATGTATTCCATTGCACAAAATATAAAACCGCACGAATGGCAAAGCGAAGGGCGATTCATGGTCAAAGTCATGTACCATGTTCTAAATGTAATGTATTCCTCTCCAACATTTTATCATGATACATCAACTGAATCAAGGGCAAACCTATTTTGCAGATAATACATACACTGTAAGGTGAAATCGTAACTTTTAAGAAGCCACAGAGGAGATACTGGGCACTTCTGTCAGAACTGTCGTGACCGATTTAAAACATCTGTTATTCTGTGGGTCTCAGAAATTACACCCAACGAAATAATACATTTGCTATAGTTATGGACTGAAATAGAAGTTACTTGCAGCATGTGTACATAGGTTCATGTATATCAGATAAATACAACAGACTTATTGCACAGCAGAATGATGTTTGTATAACCCTTACGTGCACACCCCAATGTGTGGTCCTCAATTTCTACCAACTTTCCAAATTTTCGTGCTGTGGCGTGATAATGAATTTCCGAAAATTCCTTTGTCGTGACGTGAACGTAAAATGCTTAAATCTTAATTATTTTTTTAAATATCGAATTTGAAAATAAAGTTTACATCAAACTGTTCGATTTTCCGAAATGATTATAATTATGGTGGCGGTGGTGTGGTGGTAATGATGATGATGATGATGATGATGATGATGATGATGATGATGATGATGATGATGATGATGATAAGTGAATAATTCTGAATTGTCCATTAATCAGAGCTGTTCCTTCGTGAACGTCATCGAATATTGAGACGTGATATATTTGAGTGGTGCACTTATCTGTTTTTAATACTGTAGTACGCAAACACCACAAGCTGCTGTATTTGGTCGTCATTTGCACACACACAATTATACAGCAAATGTTACGTGATGACAGTGTAGATTGTTCGTTATAGCCAGCTTCAGCGTCCATCATTGAAAAAAAATACAACTTATAGGTCGTAGGTAAGGTTTGTACTCTGTCGATGTATTTAGATAGATCGTGCGGGGGAGGACCGACGCCTCTCTCATTCACGAACGAGTCCAGTAAATCAGTCTTCAAACCATCGGTCTAAAAATCATAAACGCACTTTTTATACCTCTCATCTTTCTATGCAAATGCTTTGTGTGCTATTACGTCGCAGCATTGGATGTTTCCCGATCAAAATGAAAATATTCCACGTATTATATCTGGGGTGCACTTGGTCCACCTCTGCAAGTATATTCATGTTTGTAAACAGATCTATTATCTTCAGGATCCATTCGTCATGTTCAAATTCATTTTACTATCTGCTATGTTATATGATCTTATAATATTGTAAAATCCATTAATCTGAGTGAAATCTAAGATGAATTCCGACATTGATAGAATGAAATATGCGGGGATCCTGGTTTGCGTGAGGGAATTGTAAGTGAGCTAAACTCACACACGATGTCCTGCGTCACGGGTGATCAGTACTCCGATGGATCGTCAAGATATATGGAAACGGTATCAAGGAGCACACATTATACGATATCTCAGTTAATGGCTCTAAGCTGTCAGACAAGACGGCCAACAAAACGTCCTCCTTCTTAATGGCTCCATGGGGGAATGAACAAGGCACCGATCCAAGTAACGTGAAAAATAAGAGTGTGTGAAATGGAAATTTAATAATGGTGCAGATTAAGAGTGGCGTACCCCTGGGTTGTGTGTACATGATATAAACTAATGGTCTCTCTGCCTCTTTCCCCAACAGCGTGTTTTCTTTACGCGGAAGTGTAAAATGACAAAACAGATATACAAAGGCTGTTTCATTTGATGCTCATCAGGGAGAAACCAAAATAGACGCTGGCTGCTCCGTTAAAAAAAAAAGTGGTATTTTGTTGGATTTTTTTAAAATGTACCTATCTTTCAGTAAACTGTGTAGGGGGTCAACATGAAACAAAGATATCCGAATTGCCTTGTTGAGTTAGTCATTAAATCGAATGTAACTCTCTCCCACTTTCACTGGTAATATAGATCCAGTTTTCATAAGCTTGCATAAATTCAATTTCTGTTGAATTTTTCAACACATTCAGACTCCAGTTGCCATATTTAAAATTCTATCATCATTCAGAGACTCTTAGTTTAGTAAATCTATATTTTTTTACTGGTAATTACACATGGTTAGTCTGCGTAATAAGTATAAACTTGTTTTATATTCACACTTGAAGTTTCACGTCAGAAAGCGGATATTTAAAGTAGCCTAAGAGCAAGAATCATGTTATGACGTAAGACCGACGTGCTAGTATTTAGTTACGTGCCTCTTGCTGTATAAAGTGAAGTAATGTAGTGTGCTTGTTTGCGATTTAAAGCGTTTTAAAAATCCCTGATTTCTCTTTATTCCAAAATCCATATTTGGAACTTTATAGATGTGGTCTGGCACGAGAACCAATTTAGAAGCAGACTAAACACGAATTTTAGACTAGTTACTAAAACTTTTTCAAAATTTGGAAAGTTTGGCCAACTTCATAAATTTCAAGCTACAATAGGGCATTCTAATTCAATTATTGAAAATTCATACATTCGTGGAGTTGAAATCTCGTTTAAACTGGACTTATTGTTTTAAAGAAACATTAAAATGTCCATGTCCATCAAAGGACACATTAAAAAGGGCAGGGGTGAAGTGGACATACGTTCAGATATCTTTTTGGGTGTCCTCATGAATGTCCGCGTTCGTCACATATAGATGACTGATCATGATTTTGTAAGGTGTGGATGCTCAGAATAAAATTATGAAAGATCGTTCCTGGACTAATCTATGGAGTAAAACAAGTTGCGCGGCATGGTGCGAGTGTCGGCATAGAAACCTTTGAGAAGATGTCCCCCTAACATCTCATACAACAGCAATTTGGCCAAATGCCATTGATGTGTCTCGTCTTATGGCAACTCTTTCAGTGTTTTAGGCATAAAACTAAATGGTTATTTAAAAAAAAAAATCTGCCCTTGCTACAGGTGGTGTTGACTTTTGAGCGTTCTCCTTTTCGAGCAACACGGTTGTGCAAGATCTTTCTTCGTCAGAGTTGCACCCATAAGAGGGATCGGCGGTTGCATGCTTAAATGCTGAAGATGGTACAAGACAATAGATTTACCCAAGTTTTAACAGAATGGTGCGAACTGCGTATCTTCTGATATTTCAAAATAAATCTGCACATATATACTGATATTTAAAGATATGTCCATGTCGAATGATAAGCACAACAAAGTACAACATATAAAATTTGAACGACATCTACTCTTGTGATAGTGATACACATTGCAGGACCTAGATCAAATTACTCGTAATTGTGCCATGAACCCAATCACTAAGCTTTCGGTTAGGCAGTTCTAATTGTTTCGTATTTTGAATGCAGATGTGAATTAAAACACCCAAAGTGATCAATACCTTCGGAAGTCACTTATAACTTTAACCATCTTCGATTACTTCTGAACATGAACACAGATCAAAATATACATTTGATTTGGAACAGTGCCAGAGCGGGTCCGTTTTTTTTGTCAAGAATGGTTTAAGCAGGGTGAACTCGTTTCGCCCTTCCCGTTGGAGTTACATGGACTAGTTATGATAAAAGTCATTTGGTGATGACTTGGTATTGTTAGCCCTAACTATATACCCTATGAAATAGTTACTTGAAGTGTCTTCTACGTTTGCCAAAAAGTATAACATACAACGCACGCACACACACACATACATACACACACACACAGACAGATATATTTATATATACATATATGTGTCTATCTATCTATCTATCTATCTATCTATCTATCTATCTATCTATCTATTTATATATGTATATATATATATACATATATATATATATATATATATATATATATATATATATATATATATATATATATATATATATATATATATATATCCAAATGTGAGTACAATGGTATCTGACACCGAGTACGAAATGCAGCAGCAAATATATTTAAATCAACTTCTCATAGATTATGTCGTGCAACTTGTGCATTTGGGGTACTTAGTTGGGACAAACACAACAGAAAATTGTTTGGAAAATGTATAAACAGATTGAGCATACAGATACGAACAGATCCCCATTAAAGGCGCGTTGTTTTAATAAACAAAGACTGATGAAACACATTTCGGGCAAATACAAATAAACAATTAATCACCAGTTGTAATTCTATTGACGAAAATTTGATAAACCATGAAAGGTAAAGGTATTTTTGAAGTATAACTGTTGGAAAACACCACGAGACATCATACAATCCCTTAAACAATACAAAAATGCTATATTCTGCCTTGAAAAACATCCGAACAAGTCCAGCTGGAAACGCAGTTCACATATGACACCTGCACACTTGTCACTATTCCAAGCTGAATAAGTTCAGCTCACAGTCATATCGATTGCACCATGATTGTAAAAAGTCAAGTTAAGCCAGCAGGAATGAATTTGATTTAGAATGAAATGACACACTCTTGTCACTATTTTAAGGTGAACAAGTTCAGCTAACAGTCATATTGACAGCAACATGATTGTAAAAAGTCAAGTTAGGCCAGCAGAAATGAATTTGATTTACAATGAAAGTAAGGCAAAAAAAGGCCAATATTCACCATTAATTAGTCAAAGAAACTTGTACGAGAGAGAGCTTAACAGAATATCATGCTTTTGACAGGGAATGCTGATGCACAATTTTATGAAGATTTACCGCAGCGAAATCTTCAATTCAATTTTGAAACGGATTGGCAGGCTAATAGCAAAACATTGCGTTTTTTTAGCTATTTCACAAGTTTCTTATATCAGACGAATTTCGTGCATTTAGAATACAAACTTTGCGTCACCTAACGATGGGTGCTCAAAATTAGAAAGAGTCAGTAAACCACAGATGGTCCTGACAACAACAAAAATTATTTCAACACGTACAATTTAAAGAAACTGCCATTTGTAAATAACACTTGCAAGATTTTTGAAAAAAAACCCTATCTTATGACTTTGCAAGATGAAAAATTGTAACACTTGTTATATATGTTTCATGAAATGTCGACCAAGATGAAAAAACGACCGTGTGAACGTAAAGCACACCTAGATGCAGACATGCAGCTGCCGTTTTTTATTTTATTTTTTATTTTTTTATTTTTTTAAGTCATCGTCACTCACTTCGGGACCGACCATATGATACAAAAATAAGCAGATATTCTTTGTCAAAAGACGTACATTTTTATTTTAGCAAAGACTTAAAAAAGCAAATTTGTATCATGTGAACCCAGGTAAGGGTATGGATAGCGGAAAAAGCAGGATTATGTGACAAAAGTGGACCTCAGTTATAAACAAGGAACATGCAGACAGTCATATATATCCAAAATAGGAATAATTCTATTAATGCAAAGACAGATGCATATCAAAATTAATAAAAGTGAATGACAACGGCTGTAATGTTTCGTATATGAACATATGCACTCTTGCGCATCAAGTGCATTTTCGTTGACTTTGTTTAGTGAGTCCTAATTTACATGTTTGTGATTTAAACAAAATTGAGACACATTTTGCTAGTCTCAGCAAAAAGCAAATCAAAGTCCTATCAATCACAAAACATTATATTTGTGACAAGAAGACTAGTTTACATGAAATAATCATTACATTAATTTCAGAGATAATCAATCGGTTTATCAAATTGTTCTAATGTAATCAAAATATGGTAAAAGAGTTGAACAAAAAGATACGAAAACAACGCGGGTTAACTTCCATGCAAGTCTCCACAACGTTTCCATAGTATTTCCTTTTATCCCATATCTTCGTCGCATCGCTTTAATCGAAAATAGGGATGCCATGAGTCCAGATCAAGCACGTCTTGGTCATTATAGTGAAAAGATGAAATCCGAGGCCCAAAGTACGGCCCAGTTTTGCTATACTCTCTATATACACCAGGCATAATATACAGCTTTTCATCCAATCAGCGCATGGTAGAACATCTTATTTTAACATTCTACTGCTTGGGTCTTGCATGTGGCCGGTAACGGTGCAGCCTGTATCCCAACACGGGCTCGTAATGAGAGACGTGTTGCGTAGAACCGATGCATTTTGTACAACAGTACTGTTTCCAAGTGGCTCTACAGCAGAGGCAGGCGTACGTAGACTCCGTCACTTCTGATGTGCTGACAAACACAAGCACGACGAGCAGGAGGGGCACGTACCACTGTACGGTTCTGCAAGAACAGAACAAGAACGAGGAAGGGTTAATACTGATAGCTTCAAAATCACTATTAGAAGTTCATTGGGCAGGGCCATGCCTGCTTAGTTGGAATTTTACTTGCCCACGGGGATAAAGCAGACAAATCAGTTTAGAATTCAAGTCCCTAGACATGCATGTGGTCTCATTGAAACATACAATCCACAACAAAATTAATGAATAAATGAACGAATGGCAGAAGGTTACACAGAAAGGTTGGAGAGTTCATCCAATCAGAGCCAGTGGTAGAATGGCCACACCACTTCCGTTTTAAAGAAAACAGACAATTTCTTTGTTTAACCTTTCTAGGTCACTCAAGGTCAAAGTTAACAACACGACCAGAAACCACATAGATAATTTCATATTAGTGTTTAAGAGTAATCATGGGCCAAGGGTCCACCATTACCGAAATGTTATAAGCCAAGATGTCAGTTTGACCTTTTAAGGTTGAAGTCAGTAACACCAGAAGAAACCCCATAGGTACTCTCCTATTAGTGTTTAACAGTAAGCGTGGGCCTAAGATCCACCATTACCGAGACATAAGCCAATAGGTCACAGTTGCTGATAATTCTATAGTAACAATGCCAACGTGTGCATGTACCCTTATCAATAACTCCTCACTTCAATAATTCATTAAAATGAGGGAATGCTGGCAGCAGCATGTAGTGAACAAATATAGTCTAGATTGAGTCAGGTGCATTCCCACTAAGCTTGCAGGAGGTCAAATATACATTTTGGGAGAGGTCCAAAATGGTGAAAAAATCCATAAAAAAATACCAAAAACGTTACAGTGTCACCTGTCAAACAAGTTAAGATCTAGGTAACCCCGGAAGTTTGCCTGTGCAGTTGGCTTGACACTTTTGGAGGAGAACATTTGTTGCAGATTCAGACCCTTCCATTTGCGGCAACTTTCAGAAACCTCTGAGTGCCACGTTTTGAAGAGGTCGAAAATAACAACAGCCGAAAAAGTAAAAACAAAACAAACAAACAAACAAACAAACAAACAACCCCCTCCCCCCCCCAAAAAAAAAACAAAAAAAACACCCCCCCCCCGAAAATGGGTTAAAAATGGAAAAAGAACACAGCGTTACCTGGTGAACAAATTAAGTCTAAGGATCTCCAAAAGTGTCCCCAAATAATTTCGGAGCAGTTGGCCAAGTGGTTTCAGAGACGATTTTCAAAGATTTTGCCATTAATGAACAAAAATTTTAGTTAAAATAAAACTATAATTTCGCGCATGCCTAATTGAATAAAGTTGGGAGAAACCCACCCAAGGTACATCCCCAGCAAGTTTGAACAAGATCTGGCTGACCGTTTTGGAGAAGACGTCGAAAATGTAAAATGTGAACGGAAGGACGGACGGACGACGGACGACTGACCATCTTATAAGCTCAGCTGACTGACAAGTTATCTGAGCTAAAAATCTGCTAAAATGTAGTCTTGAAATAATGACAATCAATGCTGGGTAACAAGGTTTCAATCAGTTTGCATACACATGTCTTTTTCTTGAAATAGAATGAATTACTCCCTAGCGAAATCGTCTTGCAATAAACATGCATGGAGCACACAAACAAAATCTGGTTAATAACTGCAACCAAATATAATTTCATAATATAATTTCTAAGTCACACATTGATTCAAAATATATGTTCCTTGGAATAGGTATCATAGAATACACACTTGCTGTGCACAAGTTGGATGCGTGATTGAAGATTGGTGTTAAATCCTCTGGGTTTCATTCTATAGCTGAGTTTGTCTATGAAACAATTATAATTATCACGTAGACAACATCTGTTACATTTCCAATTGTCACATGCAGAAACACGCGTACGCGTGGGGTTTATCACCAGATTGCTCTATGTTGTTGGGCGTAATATAATTGACACTTCGGCTGCAGACCAGTACTGTGATAAATATACGCAAATGATGACATTATGTGGTCGTCAAAGAGGCGTATGAAAAGATCACGTCTCATAACATATGAGCAATGGTTAAAGTTTTAATTCTTTTGTTTTAACTTAAATTTAAGATTTTAGCTTAGGTCAACACATTCTGGATGCAATGGATCATTGTTGCTGATGTATCATTTGTAGTTTTCTTTCAACTGACATCGTTTTAAATGCTAAACGGCATCAATCTTCCTTGAATCAAATCACCTGACCGTTTATGATTTTCATTTTCAAATCTTCTCAAATTCACTGCAAATCTCCCGCCAATCCACCCAAGCCTGGACTCCATCTCCCGTATAAAATTGGTTGGAAATTTTGTTTCGATGGTTTCATTCTGATTGATCCAACCCATTTGTGACATCCGACTTTAGCTTACATGCCAGATTTCTTTTCTACTGGGGCGAATGTTAGAGTGCTGCCAGTTCACACACACACACACACACACACACACACACACACACACACACACACACACACACACACACACACACACACATACACACACACACACTCATATATATATATATATATATATGTATATATATATATATTATTATTATTATTATTTTATTCAACCCCCAATACTGGGGAAATAAAAGCATAGGTACATCTAGATAAATCATACAAAACTCATATAATAACAAAGATATAATGTTACAATGACATGACAGTCCGGCAGCGCAGCCAACAGACCCTCAGTTTCTTGTCGCAACGCGCCACTCTTCGGACAATGGAAAGAAATATGGGAGCTTAAAACGAGTTAAGTACCAACGCTGCAATGCGATGTTCCCTGCTGTCACGTATATTAAATTCAGCACTGTTTACTAGGAATTGAAACGAATCAACGATGCCGTTAGATTCGCCTGCTAAGACAGGAGCCCACCTTTCATTATTTAAAATGACAGATAAAGGAGAGCGACCACCAGCAATAATCCTTCCAATGAGCGAGCTCTTATCAATTGTCCCCTTACCAATATACTTGCCCAAGAAATGGGAACAAAGTGACCTAAAGGGCGAAGCTGTTTTGAAAACTATATATGTATATATATGTATATATATATATATATATATATATATATATATATATATATATATATATATATATATATGTATGTGTGTGTGTGTGTGTGTGTGTGTGTGTGTGTGTGTGTGTGTGTGTGTGTGTGTGTGTGTGTGTGTGTGTGTGTGTGTGACGAGCCGCCATGGAGAAAGGTACGCGGTTTTCTAAGCAGAATTTAACAATTGGCCGATGTGAAATTCATGGTTAAAACTAAAGGAGTTCCCGTTTGTAACATTGTACAAAGTGCTTCACAGGGACTCTTCCTTTCTGTTCATATTGTGCATTATGGCGGAAGAGCAGACAATCAAGAATATGAACGGCATGTCCGCTTTTATCTATGAATGTATTAGAAAAGGTAATTTATTCCATGGTACATGTATGCTGCACGAGGGTAGAGGCTTAGGATGTCGGTAATTCATTTTATCGTACTGGTAAATTAATGTGTTGGTAGCGTAAAACAAACGACATACAGTACCTTGGAAACAAGTAAAGTACATAACCTTTCCGCATGACTTGGATCCTGGGAGAAAAAGACGAAGGCAAGTGACATAGGAAACCTGGTCCTTAATAGTTTAAATTATGCCATGGAACATGGACGCTTCGGAACAGGAGAGAGGAATGATAACATTAATACCCCAAAAGGACAAGAACTAAAGAATAACCTTACTGAGTATGGACTACAAAATAACAGCTAACGTTTTAGCCACCCGCTTGAGAAGAACCCTTGATAATTGAATAGATCCAAACACGGGTCATGAAAGGTAGGTTTATTGGAGAAAACATAAGATTTATCTCAGAATTATTACAACTTACTCATATCAATGACATCCCAGGACCATATCTCCTCATCGATTTTGAAAAAGAAACAAAAACAAAAAACAAAAAAAAAACAAAACAAAACAAAAAAACAAACAAACAAACAAAAACAAACAAACAAAATTGACTCTTTTGTATGGGCATTTGTAACAAAAGGACTAGACATATTTGGTTTTAAAAACATTTTCATAAATATGGTGAAAACTTTGTCTAAATATAAGTAGCCATGTGACAAATAATGGACGCATATCTGAATATTTTAGACCAGAAAGGGAGATGCTACAAGGATGTCACCTGTCAACTCTCCTGTTCATTGTGAGTATTAATTTTTTTTATCATTATCAGTGAGAAAAATTCATTTAATAAAAAGTATTAAGACAAATAATGTAGAGATTAAAATCTCACAATTTGCAGATCACACATGCAAGACCGGCACACAAGGAGCCTGACCTTCTACAAGACTTCACAGAAGTTTCTGGTTTCAAAGCATATGTAGAGAAATCAGAAGGAAGATGGATTGGCTCAAAGGTTTTCACACCATATGACAGCCTTTCAGTTAGGTGGACACAGGGTCCTTTAGAAACACTGGGAATTTGGTTGGATGAGGATTAAATAGTTATGCAAGAAAGAAATATAGAGAACAAGAAAGGTGAAATAAACAGACAATTAAGAGTGTGGTCTTGGAGAGATCTGTCTTTGTTTCTTACAAATATGGTTATCCCTTCACTGGCTATTTATAAATGTTGTAACAATGCCGTTGCATTCCAATTCCAGAAAGGTTAAAAAAAGTTCATCAACGTATTTATATGGGATGAAAAGTTCCTAAAGTTAAAAATATAGTGAAGTATCAAAGAATCTGGAAATTCTAAATTTGGAAGTTCAACGCAGCTCTCTGCTTTCTGCATGGACTAACCGATTACTGGTACAGAACAGCTCAAACTGGAAAAAAAGTGAACAGAAGCTTTTTTAAATAAGATCTATCTTCCAGATTTATTTAAAATCAGGGCTACTGACAATGGCGATTAAAATGTATCACAGGTTAATGTGAATTGTTGTACAAGTGGCACAAGTTTAAAAGGTTATGTGCACCCAAGACAACAGAAGATTTATTGGGATAATGTGTCTGGTATTATTATCATCATCATCATTTATGTTTGTCTTTCTTACCGTACTGTCCTGTGTTACGTAGTCACGTATTCTCTCTCTCTCTCTCTCTCTCTACATATATATATATATATATATATATATATATATATATATATATATATATATATATATATATATATATATATATATATATATATATATATATATATATGTATGTATGTATATATATATATATATATATATATATATATATATATATATGTATATATATATATGTATACCTGTATGTATCTACTTTTTGGTGGGGTGGGGGTGGGAAGGTTGATATAGGCTTTGCCGTCTCCCCTATCGTATTTTCAATATAATACGTTTAAATCAACGCCAGAGTGTGTAAATCATCAATCAACAGACAAGTACAAAATGTATATTGAGGGTAAATTAAAGCCAGTGAAATTCAAACTTCCATTTGAATGTCGTATGGAAACCAAATTACAGAGCTTTGAATTTAAACTTTAACACAGCATATTATGGATAAATAAAAGTCTCTGTTTCATGAGAATTAAAGACTCTGATAATGCAATTGATGTCATGAGATTGACACAATTTAACCTAGGTTTTACGTGTGTTACAACTTTCAACAATGCTGCAATTCTTTTCAAGAATGTTGGTTTCGTATTTCCAATATCCAAATGAATCTAAGTGACGAAGATTTATTCTTTGAGTATTTAGCTTCAACTTTCCAATCTAGCTCAAATTTTTGCATTCTATTTGAATTTAATAATAGAAGTATGTTATTTATAATTAACTATACAGAGAACCATCATAACTTTCTTAACGTTACTATAAAGAAAGATTCAAGCATTGAAACTTTTTATGCTGAACAATAATAAAATGCATGTTTTTAATAGAAACACATTGAAAAGAACCTGGGGAATCTGTAATGTTAAAAATGCATATCTTTGGGGATGTATTGACACATGGACAGCCAACTATTGTCACATTGGTGAATTAAGGCGATTAAAAAATTGAAATAGCCTAGATAATATATAATAAAACGTTATTAATGCTTTCTCATGCAAACCGACTAAGAGCTATACTTCTCTTTAATTTCTTATCTTTTTACATGTATAATTTGACACTTTGATCGAATAGTTTGAATTTAAAGGAGCAGATGTATGTCGATCTTCTATTTATTCCAGAAATACACATGCCTGATTTAAAGTCAAATAAACAGAAAGAACCGTATCATTAATATATTTGACACATACACTTATTATTTGGCTAAGGATATTTGAGATCAATGTTTTGTATGGACCATTTTACATCGAGCAGTAAAATTTGAAGGACTCGCTTACTTTGTCAAAGAATTATCATGTATGTTCAGATGAGTGTAACAGTTTACGAAAGTTACGATAACATTTGGTACTATGAAAAAAATTCCCATGCAATCTTCAATGCTCTGAAATAATATATAGCTGTAGATGCAAGTCCCATCAAATGTAGATACTTTAAATCACTTATTCAACCCTGATGTCATAATTGCTTGCCACCCCTGGTGTAGAATTATCACATATACGTATCTTCAGCCCAGGGAAATAACTCCGTGGACACAGACTGATGGGAATAAGATGTCCTGGGTAACGCCCAAGGGAAAGGAAGCCATAATTACACTCATCGAGCCCAGTTGCACAGATATGATTTGGGCTAAAATATTTCCAAAATGACTTCCACGAGGTCATAAGTAATGGGAGCCCTTAAAACCTCATCCTGTCTTGCCCGTCTTTTTTTTATAACGTGAGTTAACCCTTTCTTGGTCGGAAGAAGGCCGAATCAATAACTTTCCTTAGCGCAGTTTGGGCGCGTAATGCCCAACCCGCACCAAGGAAAGCCATTGCCCTGTGGAGTGGCATCTTGATAGGTCTTAGCCGCCATTTTCAGCAAATTTGTTTTCCATTAACATCAAATAGAAGTGGAACATTAAAGCAGACGGCAGTTTCTATCCAGGCGCTTGAGGGTGATTTAAGCGCCAAGGTATTGGAGTGATTGAAGCCTCAATAGTGGCATAAGTTGCAAGTTAAAAATTATGGCACGGTAAACGGGTAGAGCACAAGTTTGCCACTGTGTGACCTGCAGATGTGCGCATAGGGTTTCATTGTTTACCAGCAACCCATTGGCACATAGGAGGGTACATGGGGCTGACCACTAAGTGCCGAAGGATAATGCTTTCTAACTTGAAAAGGAACCAATGTTCACCCAAATTCCACCTTCACAGGTTGTCTTTCCTGTTTTGTGACTTTGCAGCCATGATGGAGATACAATGTATACGATATATTTTGAGAAGTCTGTAGGAAACGCACAGACATACTTATCCTCGGGGTGTCATTAGCAAGGCTCAGACATCTTCATCTGGTTTGCTAATGGAGCAAATACTCGCTGGTGTAGTTTCCAAAACACTAAAATATGTTAGGTTGTGAAAAGATGACAATATCCCGTAAAACCTCCTGTTTGTCGTCAGTTGTGACTCTCCGGAGGCGAATATGTTTGATTGTTTAGGCATATCTTCAGATTTTGTATTCCCATGTGATATAGAAACACTTGAAACACTCCCTATGGCACAATAGACAACCACAGAAGAAAAACATTGCATCGAAAAAGTGTTTGGGTTTGCACAATAAATGTCATCTCTCAAAAACCACGCGGAATTTGCATGTTTGCGTCGCACAAATAATGGACTAGAATCTGGAGCTCCCGTTGTTAACTGGACATAGAACGGCGAATGTAAAGAAAAATAAATGTCACCCAAATTACTTCATGACTAAAGATGTAGCATATCTGATTCTAATTTGTTTACCTGAGACAAAGTGAGAAATTTGTTAAAAGGCTTAAGTAATTAAAATAATTTTCAATATGATTGGTAGCGCTGTCTCAATCTTCAGCTCGGTTGTCCCTCTGGCGACTAAGCAAACAGCTGCTTTTTTCGGCTTATTCTAGGCGCGATGTGCCGGGAGGAGTGGAGGGGACGAATGGAACTACAATTTAGCATTTATAACAGGTGTACGGAGGAGAGGGAATTAACACATGAATAAAATGCTTATTCCCTTAAATGGAGTAGAAGCTTTCAAACAAGCACCGTGCTAAAACTGGCTTGAATTTGTGGGAGTATTGCTTTCGACTTCTTAACAGCGTTCCTGCCACCTTATTTGTGCAATGACTACTAAATAATAGTGAAGTAAAATTCTAAAATGAAATGGTTATTTATTGGTGGTGTAGAGGTCAACAGTAAATGTTACATAATTACACCATACTTAAAAATCTCCCGAAAATATGAAGCCACGCCCCCTTAAAACTTGGACCCATATTCTGGCCCCCAAACACGCTTTGCAATCTATATATGACCAAATCCATAATGCCACGCCCCGAACATAACGGACCACGCGTGTTTTTCATATTTTAAGGTTTCAAATCTATCCAAAATCGATCATTTTTACATGCACACGTCACGTCTGACAACGACACACATTCTTCACATACCGAGTGATTTCACGTTGAGGGGAGTGAATGAAAATTTCCTACAACCAAGTGACCACCCAACCAAATAGTGAAATGGGCAATCTATCAGACAATATTCTTGAAACTGGCTTTAAAGACTAATTTATATCATTTTTTTTATCACTTTTCGTAACATTCCTTTAACCCGGCCGCACACACACTGAGATGATTCACGAATTTTCGAAACTATAAATGCAATATGCACGGATACGATAATATTATTGTATTAGTCATCCAGAAAAGGTGGAGAGCGTGATAAAAAGTGATAGAAAGTTAAATTTGAACACCGAAAGATGTGCGTTCGCGGGCTGTCATGGGGCAGCCATAGTATTTTCAGCCAATCACAATGCGAACCAGTCATTTCTCCGAAACATTGCCAAGCGGGACTCGATAGGGGTTTTGGAATTAAGACATGACACGCAAGAACGTTTTTGTGATAACTGAATCATATAAATGTGTTTCAAACCATTGAATGTCAACTTTTACAAATCTTTAACTTGAGGTTGTAAGAATTTTGACCTTCCTATGCATGAATCGTTGGCGCTGACATTCAAAGCGCAAATTTATGTAAACAAAGCCCATTAGAAGCTCTCGTCTCGTATTGGAGCATCCAGATGGCTGGTTTCGATTTTTAGTTGCGTATCAGCGGTTCATACTGTGATGCAATACAACTTAGTGCCCTGATTACGCCAATATGGTAAATTCAAGCAGCTCAGCAACTTTGGTGGCGCTACACGTGGTTGGGAAATTATTCAGAGGTGTTTTCGGCTGTAATCCAATGTGCATTGAATTTGATATTGTGGTAGGCTGGTTCCACAGGCGCTTGTAATAATATGCTATAATCATTTGGGTCAATGCCGCTCAGTCAGTCGAGCTTTCGTGCTAATGTACGCGTTGGGCGTGGGGGGGAGGGGAGTAAAGAGGGTGGACCTGGTACATCTGTGCGTTCAATCACCCACATAAGGCCATAGCTGCAATAAAATATTGTGTATTCATCTGTGCAGTCAATTTTTTGTGCTAATAAGATGGTGGCACATCGGCCTAAAACCGCAACGGAGTCACATGGAGCTCCTGGTCTTACATGTAGGAGCTCCATGTGACGACGTTGTGGTTTATTATATTAGCACGAAAGCTCGACAGACAACGTTACGAGCACCTGTGGCCTGTATGGTAGGCAGTTTCATCATTTTTTTTCCATAGCCAAGGTCACGTTCGAAGATCTGCATGTTTTTACATTTAACCAATTTTAGCTAATTGACACTGTCAATCGGAATCAAAATTGTAAATTTTTCACTGTCACTGGGTAGAAAAGTTCAAAATTTTGATCAGCGTGAAAACAGAACGTCCAGATCAAATTATGTTGGGAATGTTAATGAATGTCATACAACCTTTTTGCAATTTACTTACTTATTCCACTACCTAGTAATTGAAGTGATCTGGATTGCTGCATTCCCTCATTTTTACTTTACTGTTATGTCGATTTTGGCCTATCTGTTAATCAAAATAGAATGCACGAATACTGCTTAAAGTGTACCTTCTGTGCTTCATCCCTGTAATAAATAGTTTTGTTTTTTGTTATAACAAGTCAGAAAATTGCAATCTCCCCTCCTTAAAAAATGGTACTGCCATATGGCATAATTGCACAGAATGAATGCTGCTAGGGCCCTGGCTACACAGCCAGCATGTCCCAATAAAAGGGGGACACGTGCAATGGGCATTTTCAAGCTTTCCTTTCCCCATGAAAAACCCTGCCATTGGGAGTACAACATCCCTTATGAATCACCAAAGGCAGTTGTTTATGTTAAACAAGTGGATCCGTCTGTGCCCCAAGTAA
This sequence comes from Hermodice carunculata, assembly GCA_964020975.1. Lineage (NCBI taxonomy): Eukaryota > Metazoa > Annelida > Polychaeta > Eunicida > Amphinomidae > Hermodice > Hermodice carunculata. Next base: position 75,738,475 of record OZ026613.1, on the reverse strand, counting down.
AAATTCAAACGATGACAAAGGAGACAATGTGGTAAAATAGAAATGATGTCTGTTTCAATGTACACTTTTCAAGTAACGACCCAATTTACATACATTAGAAGCATGGATTAATGTACTTATATCGCTATGCTACAAATCTCATCAAATTGCCCTTTGACCATAAATCACAATAAGTTTCCTTATCTATTCAAATACTACCACATGAAAGCCTCATTAATTAGTGAAGTGCAACTTACCAGATACACGCTTATGTAAGCAACTATTCTTGGTCCTTCTTGCCAAGTGCTCTGAGGGTTCACGATCAGTTTGGCCTTTTTTTCAGAAATAAGTGCTGCCTTCAAAAATGTTGGTCTAGACAGTGCCTTTAAAAGTTAGAGGCATACATGGCTAGAACCTTTCATGAAACTAAATTTACAAAGCTACGCTCCTTCGTTTTTTCAGGATATTGATGAAAATTCGTCTCTGTACTGGTACTGTACAATGAAAAGATCCACTTTTGGTGAAAAATAAATGTCACATTTAAACAATTTCCAAGGCACAAGACTCACGTTTAAAGCCCGTGTAAGTTGCTTGGGGCTAAAGGAAGACCTGAAGAGATGGAATGGTTCAGATACAAGATGCGACTTGTGTAATGAGGCCGGTAAGGATTTGGTCAATTTCTTGTTCCTCTGCCCCTGTCTTAATTCCATCAGAATGAAATACTACAACCAATTAGAACAGATTTTAAGGTCTAAAGGTGCTGACGACGTGTGGTTTAAATTTTCAAGTGCATCCTCTTTAACAAAACTATGTCTATTTTTAGGCAAACATGCTTATGACTTTGGCGAGATTCCAGGTAATATTGTTGACGGAATTTCAAAACAGTATTAGGTTGAAGCGTGGGTATATAGGCGTGAGTCTCGTGAAGACCACCCCGAATCCTGAGCATCTTTTTATTTCAACCTGTTTTATATTTTGTGCATGTAATGTGGATCTGCTGATGTTCATACTTCATGACTGATAGGTACTTCAGTGGTCCCTCATAAAGGGAGGGGGGGGGGGCAGGTTAACTCGAGGGCTCAATTGCTCAGAGCTCTCGGGTCGGCCCAGCCCGCCTGGAGAGATCTAGCCTAATACTATGCTGGGTTATTCGTATTAAAGCTATACAGTCATGTAAAAGGTTTCTAATGTATATATATGCGACAAAGGTCCGTCCATCCACTGTGCTGTTGGGGCGGTGGTCTCAAGTCTTTTTTTAATTGTCACATGCTTTTGGTAAGATTGTTTTATGTAGGTGAAATTGTATATGTATATATATATATATATATATATATATATATATATATATATATATATATATATATATATATGTATATATATATATATATATATATATATATATATATATATATATATATATATATATATATATATATATATATATGTGTGTTTCTAAAATTACTCACATGTCAGGTTCCATCCCGCCTGCGGTAGCCCCCCCCCCCTTGTAAAGGGGTAGATTCAGAGAATAACTTATTATCATCATGATGATGATCATCATCATCATTGGAAAGGCCTTCGATTCCTAGCAACAAGTGTTAGAACTACGACAAAATATATAGTATTGACCGGTGAATTTGCGAAACAAACCGGATAAATACGAGACAAGAGGACCTCTCACTATGTTCAGAAGAATTTAATTGTCAAAAGAGTGCGGAGGCGTTTCTTTGCTGGGATGATGTGCATACTTGCATCCTCAATGCGCCACCTGGTAGTCAAACAGAAAATTAGGTAGCCCCGATGACATTGGGTACAATATCAAAAGTTCAGACAAATGGACAAACGAACGACGACGGACGCCAAAGGATCCCCTAAAACTATCAATTACCACAACCAAAACAGAAACGGAAATAGATAAAATTTTTGTGATTTACATTTACATAAAAAAGCCAGATTGTATGATTTTATAATTACCAATCTGAAAATCTGATCATCCCTGATACCATTTTGCTCCTTTAAACCAGATAACTACTGTCTAGAATTTGAGTGTATCATATTCACTACTACCTGCTCACGTTGCAGCAATTAACATTCCAGGAGTATGCTTTGCTCACAGCAACGTGTATTTTTGCAGTGTTATCACAAATTAAATTGGAACATGCTTTGCGCCGAGCAACGTGAGTTTTTGGGTTGTTATCAGGCACGATAGCGCAAGAGGTTATCGACATTTCACATTGGCGATCAAAAAGCTACGTCCCGTGAGCATGCTGACGGAAACTGGTAATCCACGGGCCAATAACGAAGCTTCAGCTTTCTAAATTATATATATATATATATATATATATATATATATATATATATATATATATATATATATATATATATATATATATATATATATATATATATATATATATATATATATATATATATATATATTTGCAAACAGTGACATCTGACCACAATTTTTATTTTACAAATGGAAATTACATTATTTGACTCATTTTTAAAGGGATAGTAGAAGTCGTGGTAATATCTTGCATTGTTAAAGTTTCAAGGTAAAGTTCAAACTGTAGTAAGACTTCAAACGGACAGACAGTTGATTTGTTGAGGTCAGCCAGATACAACCTCAACTTCTGAAATTAAATGTATTTCTGGGTGCCTTGACGTACTAACCGCAGAGTCCAACTGAGGGTGGCAACTTAGCTCAATCTGCTGACGGGTAACATTTGTGCCTTGAGAAATCATTGTTTTTGGATAATAAAGTGTTGGAGAGACATGGAATTTTAGCATCTTCTAGACAAAATTTACCAAAATAAAATATGACGCAGTCCGTGTCCTTCACTGTGTCCTATCTTTGGTGTTTCATTCTTGACTTTTTTGTGTTTCGTTGTGTGTGTGTGTGTGTGTGTGTTTGTGTGTGTGTGTGTGTGTGTGTGTGTGTGTGTGTGTGTGCATTATTTTTGTCTTTTAGCGCAAAAGATATATACTTGGTTGATCAGTGTCATGCAGAATCCTACATGCTTGGTGGCAGATTGCCTGCTGAACTGAACAAGTTTTGTGTTTTCTCCACCCCACTTGGTCTGCCCTTTGGCTGCCTTTGATAATTGTTTTAGCCTTGAAAGAGTGAATCAATTTTCAATTGGTCTGAAATAGTTACCATGGTAACGTACCACAGTACAACAGGGCACAACACTTCCAATGGCCAACGTGATGATAATGAGCGTCGTGACTGGATCATCAGTCCATAAGAAAGGTGACAGTGCACCCCATACCCTGATTATCTCGTAGACCTTTGGTAGACCAAGCGTAGTGAAAATAATATAGATCTTGGTCTTCTTTGGAGGCAAGGTTGTCCGCTTTTTTGGCCAGTTTCCAGTAGGAGACAAACCATGTGAGGCTGAATTAAGATCACAGCTATTATTCATACATTTACATGTACTCAGAAAAAAACCCACGTGGGTTCCATATATCTATAAATGCCACGCCCAAATATTGTTTGTAATTCAGCACTGATGCCTCTCTTACACAAGCGCAAAACAACCAAGAGGGACTTTGCAGGATCTGTGTGTTCAGCAAAACGCTACTTTCTGATCATAAAGATCATCCTTTGTTAGACCATGTATTTGTATGTTAAACTAAGTATTGAAAAGTCCTATTCTTCATTTACTCCTGATAATGCTTTAATGAATCCTTGTTATAAAAGTTAAAGTCTAGATCTTTTAATGCGTGCACTAAATTAAGCGTTGAGTCCGTTGGCTCCTCTCCAGATTTCGTCTTAAAGGAAGCGATTTGTGTGAAAATAGCAGCACATATCTAATCATTTTAACAATTTTGATTTAGCTGGGAACAAATTACAAAAATTCCCAATGTCTGGTCTTTTCAATAACGCGCAACTGATATAATGTAACTCTTTTTCCCATTCTTATAGGCACAAATTAGCGCTGTAACCTATGCTGCAACCCACCGTCCCCTGATACGAGAACCTCACCAGAATTAATGGCATCTGCTTCGCTATTTGAGCAAATGTTTTACTAATGAAATCAAATTTCACATGAAATTCATCCACATAGGCTTTCCTTACGTCAGTGTAGCAAAAAGGATAGAATTCTGCAGTTGCATTAAATGTGAATGGCGGTACTCAGGAACAGGACAGAACTCAGCCGTTACATTAAATGTGAATGGCAGTGCTCAGAAACAGGATAGAACTCAGCAGTTAAGTATAAATGACGGTGCTCAGAAACAGGATAGAACTGAGTGGTTACGTTAAAAGTGAATGGCGGTGCTCAGAGACAGGACAGTACTGAGCCGTTGCAATATGAATGGCAGTGCGCAGAAACAGGAACACGTCTTGTCGCGGATGGAAATTAGGTGGTCTAGATCAACAACATGTTCATTGTGATATGATTTTAAAGAAGAGACTTGATAGGTCCGCAACATAATTTTACACAACACTGACAGAATAATAAGCAGTCTTTGCTTGCATATCATACGTTCCAGTGGTCACGTAGCGTTAACGTGGTAAAAGGGTACGTCTATCCGCAATGCTTCCCGTCGTCAGCCAAATAAAGCCGCGAACCAAGATGTAATTGATTGCATGCAATATCGTAGGGGCTCCATTTGGGAATGTGTTGGAAATATATGTCAGGTTGTGTTTTGCACGGAAAAAATATAAAGCCTCGTGCGATGCTATCCTAAGCACAAGTCTAGGTATGTCTTCTATGTGCTTGCTACAAAGGAAAGTCTCCGAGTTCATCATCCCTATACACAGGCGATTTCTTTATTTGGTTCCTACAAAGAAAAGCGCAGAATCCGCCACCCCGAAATTCGCACCAAGCATGCTATTAAATGCAAACCAAGGGCCTTTACGAGACTAAATAATCTCAATACGGGAGATGGGGCTAGGTTTGGTTCCATCTAAATGCAAAAAGTAAACAAACAACAAGTAAATGAATACATTTTTTTCAAGTTTATTCTTTGCAAAAAGCGGAAAGCAGAGCATTGGTTATGGCTTCCTCTGGTCAGCAGAGTTTCTTATTATCATATTTTATCGTATTTTAGTGTCACCAAGTACATAGACTAGTCGACAGAATGCCACAATGTCAGGCGTACAGATGGTCAATCGTTTCGCTTGAAGTCAAATTACAATCCAAAAAGAGTGCCACACGCGAAAGCCTTAGGAATAGTGCTTCCTCTGTGATAAGGCAATACCTTCAGACAACTAAAACTGTCAACGTCTACCAAAGAGACCATTGTGCGAAGAATATTGACCAACGGTATTCATATTCTGTTTGTCTTCCCCGTGCCTTTCGTTCTTACCCATGAAAAAAAAAACCTAATGGTAATTAAATGGAAAAGATGTATCTAAAACGATGAAAAAACAGTAAGCCCAAAGACAAAAAGAACAGTGAGAGACAGATAATTTAACTGCCAAGTTCCATCTGCCATGCAAATATTAGTGAAACAGAGTGCGTGTTAGTTTCGTTAAGCTTGGTTTTCCTCTGTGAAAATTTGTTCAAATTACAAGAAGGTTGTCTGAACTTGTGGAGCGGCCATCGACTTATTTCGCGGTCAGACAGTGTATCAAACCCTGATATTATTGAATCAGTAGAAGAAACCAAGTGTTGTCTCAGGATTAACATGTAGGATTACAATCAAATCGTTACGGTTTCCCTTTTACGCAAATTGACCTATTATTGATAACATTTAAATTTAATGTCATTTTGGATTTTTAAAATATCGAAACAGCAACATTGCTAAGTACATGTCAATTTTGTATCTCTGGGCAGGGGGCAATGGAGACCTCTGAATTTTCTCCAATTATCCAGAAATAAACTAAAACTTACGAGAACAGACCTGCAGACTGTTCTAAATTAAGGTCTACATGTGTATCGATCGATCGATCGAGAGAGAGAGAGAGAGAGAGAGAGAGAGAGAGAGAGAGAGAGAGAGAGAGAGAGAGAGAGAGAGAGAGAGAGAGAGAGAGAGAGAGAGAGAGAGAGAGAGAGAGAGAGAGAGAGAGAGAGAGAGAATGGGCAAATGCAGCATTTTCCCGAACATCTGGATCCATGGTTAATTATTGATTAGGTCCTTGGCATTCAATGTTATTGTGAAAGACCTGTTTTGCATTTAAACTACTGTTAGGTCCTTTGGCTCTTTAGATGCACATTTCGTACACGTGACCAAAGCGGATGACGCATATTAGTGTGTCAATGTTACATTTCAAGAATGTTTCTGCAGCTCAAGGAATTAAATGTTCATGACATTATGAACATATCAGGGTTTTAAATTTCAAAGTATCACAGAAGTAAAAATGCAACTTTTTCAACAAATGCAGTAAATTATTTCCGAAAAATATATTCAAACTTTAGGGAGGCTGCATGCAGTATACTGTAATATTGAGAATATGTTATAATTATATCAAAATGATTATTTCAAATTAGAGCTGTACTAAAATGCATTGTGAAAATCGGTTTCAGTAAGAGAAGTGATAACACGCAAAGAAGTCAAACGTATGTCTGACCAAATATCGAACAAAACCTTCTGTGAATGTCCGAAAAAACTTTTGTTTTAAAAAGTTTAATTTTCTTCAGTGTTGGCCAACGTAAATATAAATTAATGTATATTGTCATTTATATAAAGCCGAATTGTTATTCCATAACGACTGGCTTGACACAGATATCAAATGAAAACGGAATTGAAGATGTATTATTTATATACAATAAGTTATAGCTCCACAAGAAGAGAATGCCCCGTCATCAAGAAGCAATATCGGCTTGCTTCACTCGCTGGTAAGTCAAAATAAATGATTGAGTGCTCAAATGGCAATTCTCTCTATCGTGGGAATTAGCCATAAGGGAGCATCTTATTGTGAGCAAGCTCCATGGACTACCAACAGGTCTATGCATTTTGTGCGCATCTTGACTGAAAGAGATAAAATCATGCATAGCTTGAAATGGATGTTCTGCAGCTCTCTAGCGAGGTGTCATGATCAACATGGAACGAAGAAGGCCAATGTACAAATATGTAATCAACCTACCTGTACTGCATGGCAGTGCCTTATAGGAAGATATATGAATACTATATGTGCTCTTGTACAGGCAGTGTTCTCTCAATGGATGCACACCTGTATTAAGTGGCAATATAAAAAATGGGTCATTGCATAGCACCTGTATCCCTCTTCTGACGACGTAAGTATCCACCAACCATCTTTATATGCACACAATCACGTCGCACGGAAACTAAGCCTATATACTTAGCGGCCAAAAGAGGCGGCGCTCGGGAACCGATTCATCACCTCCCAGTTTTTATTGACAACATGTCAATGTCTCTCATTCAGTTGATATTAACACTACTCACGAAGGCGTCACGATTAAATTCAGAACAGTGTAACTATTATCTTGGTTTACATTGTACTTTTTATATGTATTCATTTTTATTGTATTTGTGTCTTTTTGTTCAGAACCACTTCCTAGTAGTCATTACCCTTTTCCGCAGTCCGAACTCTTTACTCTCCATAAGCTAACCTGTCCCTGTCTAACCTATATACATATGGAAGTACTGTTGTCCATATTGCACACGTGTAAATTTGTTGTTGGCTTTATTAGCCCAAATAAATTAAAGGGTCTTCAGCGGGTAACTACTCAGAACATGTTTCGGAGTCTTTTTAACAATGTGCTCTGATGTAACAGTGCATGCAATGTTTGTTGTTCTCCAGAAAAGCCAATTAAATAGGTACTGCTGATCACTTTCTGTCAAGTGTTGAAAGTTCTGAACTTTATCAATTGATATATAGTTGAGGGTGGGTAAAATGAAACCAAAAATCATTATGTTTGGCATGTATCAAAGCCAAACATCTCGGCCATGGGAATATATCAATTGTCGACATTGTTTCGGAACCTGCTTTCCTGCATCCAACCTATTGCTTTTAAGTTGTCGAGACAGTAATGGCTGTGTATAGTGCCTCACGTAGAACGTTTTAGTTACCATACTGATAACATTTCCAGGTTTGTTGCTCGGGGGCACATCAAACGTTATTGGTCCGATTTGGGATGCCTTTATAATAAAACCCTAGAAGCAAACTGGAGTGAGTATTTACGTTCCATTCATACTTTTTTGTATTGAGATACACATGCTCAGAGTACCAAAGAGAACAAGTGGTATTCATGTTACATATAGCCGATAAACTGCAAACCCGCTCTGGTCCGCTCACTTGCTTGACAACAGAACTATGCCTCCGCCCTTCTGAGGGCATTTGTATCAGCTATATATTACTGAACCACCCACTTCCTCTATTAAACAAATCAAATTTTGTAAATGTCATTAACATCTTGCTTATTTTAAAATTTTGTGAATGACTTTTCTTAATTTTTTTTTGGCTCTCCTGAGCCGTTACTCTTGTCATGAAAGCTATTAAGCCCTGCTTAATACAAAAATCTGCCCGCCTTCTTTTTAAATTCCTTGCTGCAGCCCAAGTAGCAGCACTGGATCCGAGTTGACATGAATACGTCATGTTTTAATTTACATGATACATACATAAATATCCTGCTACACGCAGTTTTTTCACACATGGTGCGTTTTGTCAGTACATCGCATGTAATCGTAAAACATATTTATGGATCCATATTGTTGGCTGCATCATTTTAAAAGGCTAACAACTGCGATGTATAATCTGAAGAAAATAGAGCAATCTAAGATATTACAAACGAATATATTGCCACAATATTGATATCTGTAGAAGCCAGAAACCTTAAAGTCATACCACATAATATCTGAAAAATGGTGATTTTGAATAGATAACGATATACATTAACAAAATATCTTGTGAATGTCAAAAGAAACTCAAAATTAATCTGATATTCATCTATCTATCCATAATAAGTTGTGCGACATGTAAGTAAGTCGTTACAGATTGAAGGTAGTTGCTACGCAATTTAAAAGCTGGTACATGTTGTCTGAGCTGCGACAAACGGTTAGGTGCCACGTTTAATCGCCAATACAAATATCAGTAAAACCACTGTACTTAAGTGACTATTCTTTTCACTATACGCATCGGCAAAACAATTTAAAATAGCAATTGAGTGTCACCCATTAAAAATTCAGGATGATAAGGATTTTTATGCAAATTATCTGTTTCACATTTTTTTTGGTAAAAACAGAAATAAAGAAATGGATTATTGAATGTTTTGTGTTTATATTTTAGACCAGTTAATGGGATAGAGGAAATTACTTGGCAAACGGATTTCAGGTATTTATGTCATGGAAGTGTCGCAAAATATTTTTTACTTTTTAATATAAGGAAACAAATTGCTTGTTTTACAGTAGAAGTTCCTTGGCCCAAAATCTTTACAAAGATGTACCTATCATCTACTGTTTTAAAACGGTGGGAACAATAACAGATTTTCAGCTCGATTCTGTGGTAACACAATAGTTGTTAACAGTGTGAGAATTACTGATACGGTCGGCATCCTTACTGATAAAAATGAGCCAAACAATATAAGAAAAGTCCAAGTAAACCTGACATGAAACCTAATTTGTTATGAAACCCACTGAGAACAGAAATGTTGTGAACAGATACAAACATTATGCAAATTAAAGCAGTATATCAGAAGTTATGATTAAATAAAATAAAAAATTCTTACAATTTTGCCTGGGTACTAGATTCAGCCTTCCCATGATGCAACAGTGACCATATAGTGTCCTCTCAAGCAATTGTTCTATCTCTCAATTGAATACGAAAAGTCCAATGTTTAAAAATGTATTCCTGAGTGTATGTGGGTGTTTACATTTTCAATTGTGATATTTGTCTATCAGCATTTTTCAACCAGCATCGATTGCTGTGTCATCATTGCTGTAATGATGACAGCCTCCATGCCAGATCTTTTCATACTATACAGTAGTAGGCCTAACTGATGTATATGACCAGGGAGTCAGGAGAAAGAAAACAACACACAGAATCTGCAACTAGGTAGTTTTTCCATTTACCTATCAAAACACTTAGAACAGCCTCAAAGTTTTGTTCTACTGATCTGATCTGCTTAATCTTTACATCAAAATGCTTCCATTCTTAATAAGTATTCCATTGGGAAAAGTTTTGAGGAGGGTTTGTTTTGGCTTTTAAGTAGCTTGATCGCGAACAATTCACGATGTATTCCATGGAAGAAACTTCCAGCAGATTAAAAAAAATCTGTCCAAACCTTCTGACATGCGATATAATCCGGATGCATTAAGGAATACCTACTTCAAGACTGCTCAAGTGTTCTTTAAGGTAGAGGTTTCAGAAGGGCTTTGCACGGCTTGAAGAAGTCGTGCGGAAGACGTCCGAAACTTGAAAGAATCCATTGCTAAACATTGGCATGTACGTTAATGCGTTGTCTTGCTTCAAAACCAGTGCATTGTTTTGTTTACTCCATAGCTCGTTGTCTTCGCGTAGTATCAATACTTTATGACCTGGTTTTCAGGTATAAACTTTTACAATAAAACTCATCTTTAAAAGAAATCTAGAGGTGAACAAGCAAACCGCTCAGACACAGAAACCAGTTCAAGGTGGTAACCATCGGTTCTTTTGCAGTTTCTGTGAGCCGGACTTTGAGCACTTAAGGTGTTTAGCTTTTCCCATAATTTAGTCCAGAGTATTAAGTTTTAGGTATATTGAGTGTATATAAGGGCAAAACACAGAAATCAGGAAAAAGACAACAAAGAAAAAAATCTGCAACTCCCTAGTTTATCCATTTAACTCATTTTTTTCACATACAAATTTATTTCTGACAGTTTAAGGTAAAATAACAGGTCATAGGTGTGTTGAGTGTTTTTAGATGATAAGTAAACAATAAAGTAGGTAAAAACAAAAAAATTATTCCCAGTACAAATCATAGTCCATAATTCTGGATCTCTAAAAATATAATTATGCACACTACCCTGAGCCGTGCCCGAGCCCCTTAAATGAATAGAGAGTGGACAAGGTTTCAAAGCACCCTTACACAGAGCTATACAATTATGGTTTCTAAATGCAGGCGTCCTCACCCAGACAACTTCAAGCTGTGCCGCACCCGTTCAGAATCCTTACCTTTAAGAACATTGGGGCCGTCTTTGGCGGGGGAGGGGGAGGGGGGCATGCCGAAGGTTTCTGGAGGATCCAGGATGATGGAGCATGTTTTTATAAGTTCTAATGTTAATTTCTTCAGTTTCTATATGGTAACGAATGCTTTCCAGAGGAATGATCTTGTGGCCTTGTAAAACTTCTGCTTCAAGATGGATCCAACGGTAATGACCTTGGCATCATAACACAGAGTCTACAATTTTTATTCATTCATTCGTCCATTTATTTATTTATTTTCCAACATCGGTAATTGAAAAACAATTTTGAATTTTCCTATAAAGTGAGACGGTGCTTTGTGAAATGTGTGGAGCCTCTCAGATTGGGGCTTAAAACTTTTGCTGAAAAGTTCCATTGGCCCTGAGAAAAACGCTGATGGCAGTTACACTCTATTTCTCAAATTCTGGCAGAAAACCATTCGGAGAAACGAACGCGCCTTATCGAGATTCTCTCTGTATTAATTTACTTTACGGTGTGTTTGAATCTTCTTGGTTTGAAGTTACGCTTGGAGTCTAACAGGGATGCATTTTGTGCGGATTCTGCATTTCTCTATACGTTACTTATTGGAAATAGTGAAGAGAGCACAGTGAAACTGCAGAATGTGTCATGCTTTTGTATCAAATTAAGAAATGTTTTTTAACAATGAGAGGCCAAAAGTAACCGCGATTGATAACCATCGTAACCCGATCAGGAAAGAGACGTCAGTAGATTCCCATTAATGAGTACATGGCTTACAAATACTTTGCACTTAGTCTACTTTTACCGGCCCCTGTATGATCTAGCGCACGTCAAAACGTCATTAAGACTAAAGACATGAGGTCTCTGATGCTTTATATACAGTATTTTGACCGCTTACGGTGCCATTTGGGAATTGTCGCGGTCGCATTGCCTCGGACTCATCTTTGGGAAATGCACACAATTTTGGATGAATGTAGGAATGGATCACGTATTGGCCATCATAAATGATATATGGCTGCACATAATAATAGATTAAGTGCAGGAAGTCATAACTGGAAATGTTTTGTCATATTGACGATAAAGAGTGTAGCTTTAAATAGTTTTTGTCGTCTGGATGTTTCACTCTCTGCTGTAAATGTACATATTTTCGCATGTATAAATTTTCACGAGTTTTGCATTTCAGACATTTGAGTGACCTTTCAATTTCGCAATTTTTGATATACTCTCAAAATACTCTTTCAGTGGGTTCTTATTTTCAAGGTTTTGTTCCCTCAACAAACTCATCGAAAAAAAATCACATACATAATTATTTTCTTATATATTCTTTGTTAAATATGCTCTGGTCCTGATGTTCTCACTTAAATTCCCCCGGACTGCATTTTGAATGATGCCATTTCTTGGGGCAAATTGTATCCACATGTTATGTACTAACTGTCATTGTTGGATCTCATGTGGAGCCCATTGTGTTTTTCTGAGGTAACGTTGCCTTTTTTATTCAAAAAATTTACTCAAAAACTTGTCATCATCAGTGTGTGCATGATGGCAAGATGGAGATGTCCGCCATTGATGACATGTTTGACAATTTTATTAGGCAGTCCATTTTCAGTCCATAAAACTATGGAGGCCCATTAACGGAAAACTAAAACAACAGCTAAAATAGAATTATGCAAGATGCAGTAAACCTCCGATTGAGATGCGCCTTCCTCGAAATATTTTGTTCTGTTTTGGTGTGAACGTGCCCTAACCACAAGTAATTTCCTGTATTTCGTTCGTGTCAACAATCGTCTAGCATAGGGGATGCTACTGATATTAACAAATGATGTCATCTGGCAATATTTGAAAAACGATTGACAAGTTTAGACACAGGCACAATTTAAATTAAATTTGGCTGCCTTTAAAAACGCATCCAATTTCCATGAGACTACTGGCTGATCTCAAGCAGTATGTGTGGTGAATCACCGATGATGAAGATGTAAACACGCATATCTCTCTATTTGCAGACTTTGATATTCCGTTATATTTGGAACAGCTCCACAGTTAACTCCCTGTCGGCTCATATGCGCTTTTGTTTGTAAAGAAATCCGGTGACTGAAAAGTTGGAACCGAGTTTTGAAACTATTTGCGGTAGAACCATATCGTTACGGAAAGAAATATATAACGTTGTTGTCCACGATATGAAATACAAACATATATATATGAAACCTCTATATAAAGAGGTAGAACCGTTAGCTGGTTCTAATACATAGTACAGACCATATAGCTAGTCTTCCCCGGGGGCTCTAAGCAGAAAAATATAACAATGAGTGGGTCCAGTAGTAACATAAAACATATTACAAATAATATATGTATATGTATATATATATATATATATATATATATATATATATATATATATATATATATATATATATATATATATATATATATATATGAGAAAGAGAGAGAGAGAGAATCTAAATGGCAATTTCAACATATAGCATTGCAATAAAAACATGATAATAGTATCCATATTTTAAGTCGTGTAATTGCGTTAGAAAGAATAGTTTTGCGTGTGATTTAAAAAAAATGTGAAGGACAGACATGTGCACATTTCTACAGGGCAGTGAGTTCAACAGCTATGCTCAATGGAAATAAAAGTTTGTTTTTTTAAAACATTGACACAGGCTTTTGCACAGGTCAATCATCATAAACTGAACGTCGCCGAGCAATGCCCGTGGATTAAATAAAAGAAGCATGTGGCTTTTTCCACAGAAACTTCGTTGTGACTCCAAGAATTCAGTTCTCTTTTGTCTTGTACCAAACCTCACGTGAACAGCTACATGACGTCTTTTTTCCGCTTGAACCTCATTTTACTTTGGCTTTTGGCACAGCTCGTTTCATCGATAATGTTTGTCCTGTCCCCCACCGAGTCTGCATTGAAAAAACAGACGACATCGGGAGAGGCCACAGTTCATTTCCTCATTAAATTGTCAAGAAAATTTATATATTTGTTCTGGGGCGATTTATGATTTTTAACAGATTTGAATGTGTACTGATTGGATTTGCGAGGTCGGGCCGCAACGAGTGGCGGGGACAGGAAGGGGGGGGGGGGACGGTGAAATTTATTTAAAAGTGAATCCTTTGTTTTTTTTCTTTCCTTTCTTTTTTCGTTCGAACCCCGATCCCCCCTCCCATGGATGTCTAAACTGGAACCACATGTACACACATACACTATACTAGTAATTGCACAAATTGTTGCTGTCGTTGTTGCTTTTACTGCTGCTCTTGACTACATCACTACAAAAGCAAGATATGGCAACAATTTATAACGATGTATTGAATTACTTTCGAGATTAGTATGAAAGACTAACTAGCCGCACAAAATCAAACTGGATATTGAATAGGTTTTAAGAATATCTACCCCCAAGATAAGCTTAAATATTGCTTCTGTAAGTTGCTTAAACAAATGGTATCTTGGAGTAACACGATGTAAATATACAGCTACTGCAAAATGTACACTTTATTATTATAACATTAGTTCTTGGTTTTTGTTACAATAACACATTGTAACCTTCACAGTAACACAGGGTAATTGTAACAGTAAAGACATTGGTACTGTAAGTGTATCTCACTATAGTCGTAACAGTAACATGGCAAAAACACAGTAAATTATGGCTTTATAGTATTTTTATCATTTCAAACGAATACCCAATGTGCTCTTTTTCAGTCAGTGCTCCATCGAAGAGAAACGGTATTCCCCATCATTTCAATATGATAATTTTTCAGTTCAGTTGAAACCAGTGCACATTTGGGTTTCGGGTTTTATATTAACCGGACACAAATAATCAAAGTTCAATAAACTTACCACATATATATTTTCAATTTTTCAGTATCCAGTAACAAGTACAGAAATTGTTTGTGGTGACTTCATCATCATACAATGGTATAATTAAAAATGTACATCACCATATACCCGTTCCATTAGTGCATTGTTTGTTTGCGTTTGAAAATCCTGGACATGATGATATATCACTACACTTGTTGAAAGTAAATTACGGACAGCAAATGTGCTAGCCAGATACTATAATAGTACAGATCTTATACGAGTTTTCAAACAAAATATATAGATTACACACTTGCTTTCCATGTTCCTGTATGTTGTCTGCAAAAATGGAGGCGTCTACAGGGTGAACAGCAAATTGCTGTTTGGCGGTTTTTACAAGCAGAAATACTGTGTACAATAGGTTTACCTCGTATCATTTGACAAATGAATACGCCCCCAAATCATATCGCATTTGATAACAAGTCAGCAATAAACGAGCAGCTGGGTATGATAAATTGTCTGCTCTCCACCACCTGTATCATACGTAGTCTTTTCTCAAAATGTACCAGTGTTGGAGAAGACATTTATCATGAAGATTTCATGCGTTTTTAGCTGGAAATAGTTAAGACATCAACCCTGATAAATCAGTTAAGTAGACAAGATAATTATATGGAGGAAAAGCTCATGCATAGAATTGATATTGACCAGTTTATTGACGTGACGCTAAAGGAAAATACATTTGATGTCGAATAGTATATATATATATATTTCAGCTCACCTGTTGCTCGGAGTCTACTCTATCTTTTAATAAATGTGTACATGTATAGACAGAAGACTACTCAAAACGAATCTTCAACTTTCGTTACAGGAGTCATGAAACAACATACTGATGTTCTCAATAATCATGAATTACGATTATGACAGAATTTCAACAAATTGGCAAGAAGTAACAGGACTATCATAGGGTTTCAGATTCACAAATCTATATCACTCTGTAATATTCACCAATATGCCTCGTTATTTATTAAATATTTTCGACGTAATCATAATGTATATGTCTTTTTTATTTTTGCTGCTAGTCATGATTAGGATTGCTTTTCTTGAAAGATCCTTCTAATTTAAAGAGACAACTAAGATAATAAGAATATGAGGAAGGCATTAATTGAAGGCGTTCATAATCAAAATAATGTGATTATTTCTATACGTACATGAACTCAGCAAATCGTAGTGATGTTCTGTGTCCCTTTTCTGAATACAAACCCATAACACACAACTTAAGATCTGGAGTATAGTTTAAGATGATCAATTTCGTTCCAGTGTTTTACACTTAGTTGCCATGTTGTTGATTCCAATCCGACACATATATGCAAATATCTATAAAGTTTAATGTATCGAAAATAAATATGCTATCAACGCATGCATCACTGAACGCCCAACATCTGTGTCTTTGAAGAATACGCAGAATGCATATTAATTTCCCACCACAAAGCACTGGTTTGACGCCTGGCGATCACGAGGTACGCGTATGGCAAGCCAGCAGGGCCATAACGCATAGGTCTTACGCGTAGCCGAGCCTCCACTACACGTAGTCGAGGCTCGGTAACGCGTAGTCGAGTAAACCAATCAGATTGCAGTCTCTACTACACGTAGTCGAGCCAACAAATAAGATTACGGTTTCCACTACTCGTAGTAGAGTCTCGGCAACGCGTAGTCGAGCCAACCAATAAGATCACAGTCTCCACTACGCGTAGTCGAGGCTCGGCAACGCGTAGTCGAGCTAACCAATAAGATTACAGTCTCCACTACGCGTTGCCGAGAAAATGTTCTTCTAGAACGCGTCGCCGAGCCTCGGCGACGCATAGTGGAGAAACTATGCCTCCCATAGCGTGTAGCCAAACTATCCAATCACTGATGCTCTTGTAAACTGTATTAGACCTGTTCGACTACGCTTTGAGAAATTACTGGTTTTAATATCAGTAATGATTGTAAGGACGTAAATGATTGGTTTGCTTTTCTTCAGCCAATTATAATAATAATAATAATAATAATAATAATAATAATAATAATAATAATAATAATAATAATAATAAAAATAATAATAATAATAATAATAATAATAATAATAATAATAATAACAATAACAACAATAACAATAACAATAACAATAACAACAACAACAATAACAATAATAATAATAATAATAATAATAATAATAATAATAATAATAATAATAATAATAATAATAATAATAAAATCATCTATCATCTTATTATTATTATCATTAAAGTCATTATCATCAAGATTAAAACTGTTTCCATGTGAAAAAGTCTCGGTGGTAAAAACACAAAGCCTCCATGACAGAGAAAAATGTGCATATTTGTTGCACAGTTGCTTTTTCTGGCTTTTTCTTAGTAGTTTTTTCAAGGTTCTATCGTAGATGGTTTGATTCAGTGCATCGAAACATGCAGCGGACTCGCACTTTGCATGAACGACACGTTTTACTTGCTTGCCTCCCATCTTGGAAAGTCTTCATTGAAGCCAAAACCACACACCCTGGCCAAAACTTTTACCTGATTTTCCTAGACGTTAAGGATTTTTCCTGCCAAAGTAGAACCTTTCATGAAACGAAACTAGCACAATAACCCTTTCTTGTCAATATCTTTCAGAAACTGTATATTTTAACTTTCTAAACGTACTGTCTGATAAGGTTGGAACCAGACATCATTTCTGCTTGTTAGTCAAGGAGCCACGCATATATTGATCAGAATTTAGCAAATTTCCTGAAAATAGGGGCAGGGTAGCTTGGCTTCACTTGCATAAGTTACAAACAGTCGATTAAAATCACGTTCTGACAATCTGCAATTAGCTGAATTATAATTACACATGTAAGAGTACTTGACGTGGATAGGATCTAACAACAACATATGCGGTAACCATCGAAATTTCCGTACGACTACTGTAGCGGCGTGAAGAAACCTTTCTCCCCTCATTGCCTTTGTCATACAACATTGTACAGACCTGACTGGTGCTCTAATTACTGTTAAGTCACACAGTTTATCCGTGTGAAATACAAGGCGGGAAAGTGTTTTTTTTTCCCAGATACTATCTATTACCAATAAGACCCTGTTATCGTTGCTCTTAATTGGTGAAACATTGCATCGGCTGTCTTGCAGACATGATTCCTGCGGTTGCAATAGCCTTCCAACATGACATGTTGGACTGCTCTTACATGATCGAGCACATTGCGCTCGATCATGTAGGAACTATTTGTAAGCCACATGGTCATTTATGGATGAATTTCATAACACCCTTTTCGTGCTGGTATCACAACGTCTCACAATGGCTATCATTTTTTGACATCATAATTGAAAGGCATATTCCGTTTCGACACAAGAAACATGAAGCATTACGCATTTTTGCTATGCTTTCTTCACGATCTTATCTAAATATGCGACAAGACCCGAGTAGAGTGGGCATTTTCGTTCTGTTGACAGGAGTGACGAAAAGAATGTCCTACTTCTCAGTTTGACAGATAAATTATGCATAAAGAGAGAAAACAGAGTGGGCGACAAAATGGATCTCTGGTTGATTCCATGTCTAACTTTGAAAAAAGGAGATTAAAGCGGACGAAAATAACTTGGTTATTTCAATGGTCCTACATTTTGGTGGTGAGATGACATGCTTCAAAATGAATGCCTGCCTCCCTGATTGAGTAATATCATGTCTCTGTTAAGAGTATCAACAGCCTTAAATATATCGAGGAAAACTATGTTTTTAGCATACAAAAGGTGGAAATGTGCGGTGTATTGCTATTTGCCTCTAAGGCAGACCAAGCTCCGTATTATCTCTACAACACTTGGCCTATACCAGGACAAGAAGAATATATTCATGGTAAGGATAATAAAAGAACATTGTCACCTTCTCATGGACAGATGAACCAATCCGGATCTTAACCCTTATCACCTTGGCCATTGGCAGTATGCATGCCCTGTTGCATAATATGCGGTAATCATGGTAACCAAAGTAGACCTATTAGAAATTAAGTTACTTTTTCAGCATTAAAACAGTGACCAGCAGCAAAAGGGCAGACTAAGTGGAGTGTACAAAAACCTGAGAATTGTTTGTGTAGCAAGCAACGTAGATACTAATACTGAATCCAATTATATTCGCTTGCGCAAGGTAACTGCCTTCTTCACTTACTATCAGGTTATTTTCATTTCTGGTCGGTGGCCTGTGATCAGTCAAACGATCATGGGTTATGTGACGGATTCGAATAAGTTTCGCTGCTAGGGAAATGATGTTTGACACGTAAACAATAGCCGTGTATATATATATACATAAATTGCTGGAAATACATACTGATTCACACCTTAATTGGAGTTCTCAGCATGAAGCAGTTTGTTAGCAAACATACCAAAACCTAGCCATACTAAAAAGAATTCGGCATTTGATTTCAATGAGACATTGCGTTTCAGTTATTTAGTACTTTGATTTTACCTCACATGGATTTCTGTTCTACAGTTTGGGGGCGACCTGCCAATAAGTTGTACACTGAACGCATCACCAAACTCCAAAAATGGGCACCACGTATAATTTTACAGTTTCAGAGTTCAGATTTTTCCAGCCAAGATCTTTTTCATCATCTTAGATGGATGCCTTTTTTACGACAGGGTGAGTTTTAAAAGAAATGTACTAATGTTTAAATGGTCTGGCACCGACATATTTATATGTTTTAAGCGACTATCACGGCAACATTGTCATAATACGAGCTGGTGGTTTTAACAATTTGACTACCACAAGAGCCCGGCTCTCATTGTACACTAGGAGTTTTAAACACGAAGGAGAGAGACTATAGAATATTTTTTTCATGAAAATGTTCGCTGGAAGAACTTAATGCCAGCTTTTAAAGCAGTTTATTGCAAAAGGTACTTTCAAGGGAAATTTAAGTCCATATAGAACAGGTGCAGCGAATATTGGAACAATTTAATGGTATCTGACGAGTGCTTGCTTTTAATGTAGTCATTGCTGTTACGGTTATTACCTAATTTATTCAAAACATGTATACTGTGTACTCTTTTGTAATACTATATTCTTTTGTACAAATGTCTCTCAAGGCTGGGCCATGATGAGAACTAGCGGGCATCCTCTAATCATGTATTTGCCCAGAATAAATAAAGGACCTACGACTACAACTATACCAAAATGTGTATAAAACATAATAAAGGTAATCCTACGTCCCCTAATTGCGCCATCGGTTTATTGAACAGTATTTCTGATATCACTTAAAAGACTGGCTCAGGATATCTAAAAGAAGACACGAGACTACATTTTTCATTTTGAAATGCACAAAACACAAAATAACAAGAGGAACAAAAATAATTTCTAGTTTGCCATAACGCCAACAAAAAAGATACATCTCTGCACAAGTAGTGGTGCCTGTATATGACATGAACGTCAATTACACATATTCACACAATTTGGTGCATGCATGCAGACATTTTAAAAAACAAAGTAAATCTGACTGTTTTAATGAAACATACTTAATATTATGATGTAAACATAATGCAATTCAGAGCTATGGAACAGTTGTTACGATCAAATAAAAATCAATGTTCTTAAATTTTTGCGTGCACATTGGGGTCAGCTACCTTGACCTTAAGTAAATTCCGTATATGCAACGGTGAGGATACAGTGTCCTGACTGGCAAAATTATCAACATTTCAATTGGTTACCAAAATTTGTGCAAAATTGGCGTTTTGTTTGTTTGTGGTCTTTGGTGTTTACCGTTAGAATTTTGCTATGTTATTTTATATTAGGTTATGGCAGCTTTACTTGCTGAAAGTTTTAAACCAGTCTAGACAGGTTGCCTAGTCATCATATGCTGCAAAGATCACAAAGTCTAGGCCAGACCTTTTTGTGACACACAGAGCTAGTATAACTTTCGTTCTGGTGATCTATCTTTACCTCCATTATTGACAAGTTTCCGATTAAACTATTTTGGTCTGAAATTAATGGATATGATTGTTCGTCATGATTATACGTCAGTTAAACTATCAGAAGAAAGAATAAAAAATTATACACGTATTGCGAGCACATGGCTGGAATTCTGTAGCTAATCAAGTTTACGCAAGTGTAATATTCTCTAGTCTATCGTCAAGTATATCACCTTGCTCAGTTTTCGAATAGAAAATTCAAACCTAACAATTGCTTTCTTTTCACTTTTTGCACCAAGTTCTGAAATAACATTTAAAAATCTTTCAAATACATACACTCACAAATGCAGTTTTGTAAAGCGCCAACTATTATATCAAATAAACTTTTTGGGGGGATGTGTTGACCATCTGTGAGCAGCAAATACCATTCAGAAATTTGGCATGCAAGCCCGTGATCTTTGTATTCTAAACCATGCATTTGAGATAAACTTGAAACACATGTGAAAAATTGTTGATATTTTTGTTGCAAACACACAGATATCTTACCAGAATTCGACCCTATAAAATAAGATTGGTCAAATTGAGGAAAACTGGTCATCTTGTGTTGATATTTATTCCACAAGTCACGCCTATCTGCATGAACCTTGTACAACAAAAGCAACAGATTACCTTGTTTTAACATGGTTTTGTTTCAACGTAAGGCATGTTTGGAACTCTCATAACGATTGTACTATCTGTGCCGAGTTTGGCTACCTTCAAATGATGACGGATGCAATAAACACTTTCTCGTGTTAACCTATATACATGTATATTGGTTTTAGAATTTAATCTGTTGTCTGCTTCAAATGCTACATTAAAGACTGCCCTTTTATTGTGATTTTTTTTCTGTATCGGTTCGGTACCAAAATGTTATGTGTACAGGTATATATACAAACATACAACACACTCACATACAAGCACACACACACACACACACACACACACACACTACATACATATATATATATACATATTTCATATATATATATATATTATGTAATACTTTATAACTTTGAGGAACTTTCGTTGTTTCGCGTTGACGAACCAAGCGCCCCCCTACCCCCCCCCCCCCTCTTCCGTTGGATTCTACGGACAGTAATTCATTGAATTTGGTCCCTTTGCTGGTCAGCCTAGCACCAAAAAATATTGTGCTATTAATTAAGATATTGAAAACTATATGACAAAGTGTAAGCTTTCACCAGAAAGGGCTTGTGAGAACTGTTGACGCATGATGATTTTTTGCCTCGTGCTTTTCCAACGATCTTAACATTACGGCTTAGAGTATTTGACGAATACATCTTGACTTAATTATAAATGTGTCAGAATTTGTGGTTTTACGGTTTACGGCTTAAATACATTGACCAATGCATTTATGAGTTCAAAAATACCGTTAAGAACTTTTACTCTTGTACAAGAAGCACTGTTACAAAACTGCACAGTTAAAATGCAAGTGTAAATGTAACTTTACAAAAACTAGACATACCTTCAACGCAAGCATTGACCGAAGGGTGCGCCATTTGCTTACATTATGTCATGGTGAGACCAAAATCTAACCAGTACATCTTGCCAGGTAAGGTAAGCATATTACCAAATTTGAGCAAAATACATGGAGGTATCCTGTAGATATCGCGATAAAAAGAATGTGCACATCCCAACGGACACCCGGACGGACAGACAACCCGACAACAGAAAGGGTACTCCCTATGGGGCGGACTAATACAAAATAAAATACCAAAAAGTATACTCTGAAAAGCTAGTTCCTGGGTCGTTGTCCATGGTTTGTTCAATGCAATGTGCGCACTATCGAGTTCTGTTCATGCAGCAGCTTGCTTTGACACAAATCTGACATGCAGTGCCGTATTATAAGCGTTACAGTTCACTTGCATCATGTACATTGCAAAGTATCGTGCCATAGAATGCCTCCCTATCAGGAAGAATGCCTTGTTTGGTGTAAGGAAATTTTGTATTTTCACACTTAATTTCCACCTATCTTATCTCGAGAGAATTTTCTTCGCCATTTTCCGAACCACCTACGCAGCATTACGAATTCGTTCCTGATTTCTAAGAAAGATATATCGAGATATCCTTGTCTGAATTCCATGCTTACTTGCTTTGTATTATCACATGTTCTCACATGGGGTCTTAAGTTCTTAGTATTCTCGTCTGTCACCAGTAGTGGTACTTTTTAACATCAGACTTCTACTTACAACGAGTGCAAATGCTACCATTTATACAAGCTAGAATCCTATTGGTTTTTGACAGATGAATTTGTCATGCAGCCAAAGAGTACCACCGAAACAGTAGTTTCGCTGGACAATGAGCTTTATGCTGCGGGTATATGTAGAGCTCATTAAATTTTTCATAAACATGGCGCAGTTACGGTATAACAACTTTTCCTCATCTTCATATATGAACATTTGCTATATTTCACCATCAAGCTGTAACATGGATTCGTCCTCCTTGGGGTCAATGTTTACAAAGTTTTCGCTTCCAGCTGCATCTGATATGTCATTTCTCTCTGGCTGGTCGGACTTGGCAGGCGCTGAAATCCCCGATTTTTCTGTCTGTGAACGTGCAGATGAAGGTCTGCTGCGAGAAATCCCAGGCGCGTTTAAAACCCCGGATGTCAGTGCTGATCGCCAGTTGTTCCTAATGTCTTTAACTCTTGCACAATGAAACACAAAAATGAAGACTCCCTGCATATTCACCAGTGCCACAAATACACCCTAGAAAAAAATGAAGGCTTACCAGAAAGATTCCAATCTGTAAAAGTATATATTTATATAAATAAAAGTTATATCTAGGTGTGAAGTAATGACAGATTCTTAGAAATGTTTATGCTATGTCAACATCTCAGTACATACAAGTATCATATATGATATTCCCGATATCTAACTTGAATACTAAAATCAACTCTTACTAACAGATGCTTCACTAAAGTTTATAGAATGCACAACAATAGCTTTCCGACAAGATTTGAAACAGACACAGAGTATTGGAATTGAATAGCAAAGCAAAGCGGTAAATTTTGGCAGCAGTTCTCACATGAAAAATTCCTTGTAAAGTTGCTAATTCCTGTCCTTTGCTAGCGTCGATGGCTCCGAATGAACTAAACACCCAGGGCACTCCTAGTAGCACCAGAAGTGTCACAGCACCAACCAGTTGTACCAATTTAGACCGCTTTTGGTCGGAAATAACTGAAACCAATCCTACCCAAAAAAAGCATGATTTGAAAACAAAGTTGTGACTTTGGTCATTTCTGCTGTTAGAAGAAGCGGTGAAAACATTTACTCTTTCTTTACTTGAAATAATTACCGCTGTATATGTGGCTTTGATTTATTCTGTTTGGCAGTGAATTACGCATTTCTTGGATGAATTCGAGAAATAGTAATCTGCGGCAGATTGCACGTTAGGCCTCCGTCTATACCTCAATTACAAAATATCTAGTACCTGTTTCGATCACCAGGTTCGCTCAAAGTAATTTCGTGGCACTTTGGGATACCTGGCATACATTCTGGAATGGGCATTATATGAACGCGGAACTTGTAGATACGTAACAATTTATCTATATTAGTTCTCTGGGCAGTTGTATGCTTTCAAATGCCTGTGTACAGCTTTAAAATTCCAATCTGCTATTTAGAAACCGGGAAATTGGAACAACAAAATACCCCTGCCGTGGATACAGGGGTTTACTTTCATAGTCGATAAGGACAAGCGTGGCCAGCCAACACATGTGCAGCAGTTTAACTGAGTAATCGGTCGTGCGAGCGATCATCATGATGCCAACCGCCGAGAGGCTTGGAAATGGAATTTGTTGGCCAGCTTTTGACCAAACACGTCGTTTCCACCACGAATTACGAACTACTTTTCCCTTAGCATGTGCGTGTTTATCAACAAACCCACGTTTACTGATAGAACTACTGCTACAAACAACGCTGTTGTCCGCTTAATAGATTTCCATAACTTCATTGATGACGAAGTAGTGCATGCTTGTGCACCAAAATGAAGGGACCAAGCGAAAGACATAACATGTAGTTGTAAACGTCAGAAATGTGCAATTGGAGGCAAAGCACATTTGTACAGTGTATTCATACTCCGCGGTGCATGCCAAGGTCTTTCTTTTAGTGTAATAAGTCTTGTATTTCATATCATAAGGCTCTTATCTAAAAACTAGCCCAAAAAGACCAATCAAGTACAGACCTGTCAGTATTGTTGTATTGCCTTGCAGCAGACATCGCATAACCATTCCATAAATGATCAAGTTATGTGCAATTATAATGCCCATAGGAAGGAGGAAAGCAAAATACAAGGTATGTTTGGCCAGCCTGCACCTATATAGAGAAAAACGTGAGACATTTCTGTGAACATTTTAAAAGTAAGTTACTTCTGTTAAAGTAAGTATTTTTGATGAAACATTTATTATCAAGCTCAGTTAAATAAATAAATGGACAAAACATAAAATGTATTTTTGGACTGCATGTGGAAGCTCGAGTTTATTCCTATATCCACCACTCGCTACAAATCCACTTATTTTGTATCATCTAAAGACAAACTAAAATATTTTTTCAGCAAATGTTTACACTGATAATGCGTTTTGCAAATTTTTCATATCTTCAAAATTGTTCTAGTGTCAATACTTAGAAGTACCTAGATGAAATTAAAAATAAGAACGGGGAGTTATTCTTGTTTGTTCGTAACATTGAAATTTAGCAACAAACATAAACACACGCAACTCTCGTGGGAACACTTGAAACTCATTTTCACTTACTGAAATTTGCATTTTATATATTCTCCATCGAATGCTGTCTTGTTGATTGAAATGGTGAGTACGACAATGATGGCTGGAACCCCTGCTCAAAGTATTCATACCATAGATTGTTTCAAACAACTCAGAAAATTATGCTACATTTTCTCAAAATTAAAATTTGTAATAAGAAAGGAATACACACACACACACACACACACACACACACACACACACACACACACATACACACACAAACACACATATGTGTGTGTGTTTGTGTGTGTGTGTGTGTGTGTCTGTATCTGTGTCTGTACTCATGATTTCGCAATGTTCGTGTTTTAAAGAGAAACAATAATCCCTCCCTTGAATTTCCAAATCTTGTTTCAAGATTTAAGCCTTTCCTGAAACAAGATACGGGAAATCGGGGGAGTGTGAAGGTTGTTTTCTCTGAAAACAAGAAAATTGAGAAATCATGATAATACGTGCTTGCCTGCAAAGCAAACCAAGTTCCGTGTAACTGCGCTAGGTCTGCCCTTCTCCAACAAGACTTTATTTATAGTCCCAGCGGAGTAGACAAAATATGCAACTTGGGTATGCTTTGTAGGCAAAATACTTGCCTGCTTTTCTTTCTTATTGTGAAAAATTAATTCTTATTTTGAGAACATTGGAATGAAAATATTACTGAAAACATATTTGTCTGCTCAGATAGTGTATAATTTGTTCCTCTTGATGTATCAATATTACAAATCCACTATAATTTTTAAAATATGGATGTCAGAATGTCTTCTCACAAGGACACCAGTTTTCTGTCGGGTACTTTGATATTTACATTCAGTAGAATCTCCCCAAGTATTACAAACAATGACAGAAATTTTTACAAAGAAGATCAGTTCCATGTTTAAAAGCACTTTGTTGCTGGGTTCTCATGGGGTTTTTAATTGAAAATTCTCTTGTCTGTAATATTACCGTTTATTTTAAACAGTTATCTCTTATATTCTTGGGCTTCTGAACAGATATTTACACACACACACATACATACATACATACATAAATACATACATACATACATACATATATACATACATGCATGCATGCATGCATACATACATACATACATACATACATACTAACATACACACGTACGGACGTACATACATACATATACTTACCCCAGCATACTAAGCTAGCCTTGGTGATAAATTTGGATATATGTTTGTTTATAACTTTAATGAGTAAAAAGTACATGTTGACAGCTTCAGTGCCGTTCCACATCAGGGAAACAAGAATGAAATATAGTCTTAAGCCATTGGACCAGCGACATGCTGCAGGTAGCTGGGCCAGGAATTCTGTTACGGTAATGACGACCAGAAATGCAATCAGAGACAAGCAAAGATGAAGAAGGATGTGCGATGGGCGCTGCCATCTGGTTTTCCTAAAAACAAACATCAATTAAACATCCAGTGAATATGGAATTAAAGAAAATGTTCAAAATTGTAGGAATTGTATGAAAGCGCATCTTTTTATTAACACGTGATCGCTAAAAGGCAAAGATCAAGGTCACTTGGTCATCTAAAATAATCATGCAGCCGTAACTCACCCATGTTCATGCAATTTTGATTAAAATGCAATCAGAGATTGCTGGATCCACCCCCCCCCCCCCCCAGCCCTCGCCTAACCCCAAAACGTGGCTGGAAAGATGGACGGACAGACAAATGGAACCGGTGCCACATGAAATCTTTCAACTTAAGCTAGCCTCTATAGGGTACTTATTTGTGTGTGTATGAAGTTTCAGAACACTAACTTAATGAGTTAAGGAATTACAGTCCGGACATGATTTTACCAGGATATACCACTGTGACCCAGATTTGTGACCCAGTGACCTGCTTTTGATGCATGACACACCCTTATGTTCAGATACACCGACAGGTAAAGTTTCATTAATATGAGTTGAATGCCAAGCAAATGATTGCCCCAGACACAAACGACTGTATTGCAGTTTTATATAAAGGCTTTACCATGACCCAGATACTTGACGTAGAGACCTTGCTTTTGTTCCATGACACACCTTTGAGTCAATATATGTGTGTGTATGAGCTTTCACGAAGCTAACTTATGGCCAGTTGCAGACGTCTGAGTTAACCCGTGGTCATAATAACCAAGTGTTAACCTATGGTTAAGTGAAATGTTGGGTTGCACACCTCGGTGTCATTGCTGACTGTGAGTTAAACTGGTGGTCAACCCTGACCAAGACCTGGGCCTTGGTTAACTGCTGGTTTCACTTGGCTTTTTGTTTTGGTATTACATGTACATCTTTCCCCTTATTCTCAGCAGTTAGGGAGTGGTTTGCACTTTGCAGTGGAGGGTGAATAGAGCACACAACTAACATGGCTGCATATCTAGTGCTTCTCGATTGTGTCAAAACTGTAGAGAGGATTTTGAGGAGAACTCCAGTCATTCAGGACAGGAGCAATGCATTTGAAAAGTATGACGACGCTGGGCCTATGTTCACATTTCATCTTCTTAAACATGTGGTTCTGAAGATACTTGATTTGATAGAAGCCAGACTTCAACCCACACAGACAAAGGTAGCGTCTGTGCCTCCAGTTCTGCAACTGTTGATAACACTACAGTTTTATTCTAGAGGAACATTTCTGAGGAATGGTGGAGATTTATTTGGCGTCCACACCAGCACGGTTAGCAGGATAATACCTGTTTGCAGCAGAGCACTAGGATCATTTTACCGCCAATTCATATTTTTCCACAGGGAAGAGAAGTTGGCATGATACAGGAACAGTTTTATGCCATAGCAGGTTTACCTGGCATTGTGGGTGCCATTGATTGGACTCATGTTCCTATTCGATCTCGAATCTGAAAATTTCTACCAATTCTATTTTGCTAAATTAGGGATTATTTTTGGATGAAACTTGTATGGAAGATCTTGCAAAATTATATGCCCATGGTCAACAGCTTTCCATGGCACGCTCTGATCGCATTGCATCCAGAGCTCGCCAAGGAAAGCTGTTGACTCAGTCCCACTTCAGGGGCCAATGAGTTAAATTCAACAATAAGCTTATCATATTTAGGAAGTTATGGAGAGAATAAAATTAACAAAAAGATTAATCTCCATCAATTTCTTTAATTTTCCAGAACTCATTGCACTTTCAATTCAGTGAATGGTAGTATAAATGACCACTTTATGTTCCAATCTTGGATATATATATTTTACATTACTGTGATATATTAAATGGCTACCATAGTTCAGTTCAGTTGCGCTTTGCCATGCTTTTTCTTTCTTTTGAATCATATGCCCATCATTCTTCTTGTTCTCAATGATATCTTTTTGTTCTTCAACGAGCTCTGCCAGTATCTCCTTTTCCAATGGCGTAAAGTTCACTTTAGTTTTTCCAGTCATAATGTGGACACAATTTTTCTGCTACTGTCTTATCCCTGCAACCATGCAAGTCCTGTGCATTTATGAAACCACACACGTTAAACAGGTGCCTTTGATTGTATAGAAAAGTTGCCACGTTCACTTGAGGCATGTTAATGTGGATTCCACCTGTGGTTGTGTAACCTGTACTTGACTCCACCGTCTGCAAACCAACCTTTCGCCATTCAACCAGGAGTTAACTCCTAGTTAACCTGTGGTTTCATGACCTGGAGTCACCTATTTTGACCATGAGTTAACTCTGGGGTTAACACCGACGTGTGCAACTGGCCATTAATGAGGTGTGTGTTCATATCACTGCTAAGCTCGAAACTGGTATGTTAGGCTATGATTTATATGATCTTGTAATATACCCTATTCGCCATTTTGGTAAAAAAAAAAGTGGTATACTTTCAGTAAATATGTTGAGATTCATTTCATACATTCAATTACAGTAAATACCATTATAATGTTTGGTCGTACATTGCTTACGAATGCGGGCGAGACATTCATGCCCCACGGACACAGCTGTGGTACATTTTTTTCTTTTCATCATTGGTCTGTCCATATATTTGAATACGGCATTATTTTACCATGCTCAAGAAATGTAAGAGCTTCCAGTATTCCAAATGTAAATCCACGTGAGGGGAAAAAATGAATGTTTTGTGAAATACTGACAGACGTAAAGTTGTCGCGATAAGAAAGAATATTGCAGCGAATGCCAGACAGGACACCACACTTATGTCGCCAATTTCTTACCTGAATAAAGTGTATGACAAAATAGTAATGCTGAGACATATGAAGGATATTGCTCGTAGTACGTGTCCTATCAGGTACAGCTTTTTGTCGAATGGAAATCTCTGAAACGCCGCAGCAAGACAGACATTATTTGTAGAATAAACTGTGCGACAAATGAAATCATTATTATGTCTGTTTACAAAGAGGCGATCAAGGAACTCATATTAATTGGTTCAAAACATTTTGTACAAGATATGAGACTTTTGCAAAATTGAATTGAATTTTATTGTCTCCATGTTTAAGTACAATGTATGTAGGAATATACAATTGGGGATAGAAACTCACGAGAGCTTATGAAAATCCGCTACAGATACTATACATCAAAATTCATTTACAAGGTGGTAGACATTGATAATAGTAAAAAACGTATAACATAGTTAATCACATGCTAGATCACAATCATTAGAAAACATGGAAATACATGAGACATCCATTGAGAATAATAAAAAACCCAAACAAATGAAAGAAGTGAAAAAATCAAAATAATGGGTAGACAGACAAAAATGCGTTGAACAACAAATACCCAAGCTTTGTAAACAAAACGACACACTGCAATTAGGGTTAAAAGTGTCTGTTAAAAGCTTAATGTTTCTTGCCATTAACCAGTGGTCATGAATACAATTTTACCAAGTCACGCAGTTGATTACAACGACGTATTTTCCCAAATCGAATTTATGATTCAATTTATTGCTGACATTTTAGGTTGAATGACAGATGGACGCACGACATGTAGAAACCTCAGGGCTGACGAGATAAAATAGATTCTTCAGGCCCCGCACACGGTCCTCATCACTCTACCGACTTATATGACAATCCTCGAGCAAAGCAAAGATGCGATATTGCCAAACGTAAATATTTCTATCAATCTATTTGCTAGCCAACTGATTGTTCACCATACACACCTGATTTTTAATTAAAAAGAATGACAAGACGGGACTTTGACAATTATTTTAAATGCCAAACTTGTTTTAACTCTTTCAGTGCCAATTTCGACGAAAATCGATGTGCTCTGAATGGACACGATGACGCTAGATTCAAATTCCTTGAGAACATAGTGGTCAACAGCTTTCTGCGGTGCACTTCGGGCACAAGGGAACCTGTTGACTCAGTTGAAACTTGGCACTGAAAGAGTTAGTTACTCGAAAAATAAGCACAGCAGGATTGGTCATGATTATCATCACACCGCATGACTGCTGCACGTTTGGTTTGACACATTTTGTGACTGGATCTAATCAAAACTAGTATATATTTCATTTTGTTTGGATACTCTCAATTAAATCATCTTACTTCATACTTTTAGGTTGGTGATTTTGTAAGACAAATACTCTTTGCGCAGATATTAAACCGAAACCCTTTTTACCCACTTAACCTCACGAAGTGATTATTTGCTAAGCAATACATTTTTTTTTAATTTGTATAAAATATTTCAAAATATAAACTTCTACACTCAAAGAAAATTATATCATCCCCGAAACAGACAATTATTCCCTTCCACTTCAGCTGACATATCGCTTTCGTGGACTTACATTGTACATTTTTACTTACATAAGTACGTATGCGATGCAAGTTTAAAGCAACCAAATTAATAAAATTGAAAAACTGACTCTGTCATGCACAAGCATACCATGAAAACAGACAAGTCTCCTCGGTATGTCTGAGTCACAATGTTTTGTGTATGGGACTCTCTCTGAAAGCATCAAGACCAAATATATTACACGAATTGAAAATAATGTGTTCCAGGTGTCACATCAATAAAACTGAAGGTCAATTTGATTAGTGACCTCCATGTTTGCTGCCTTTAAAATAATCTCTTGTGCAAAAAAATTGTTTTCAGCCACTTTTACCTTGAATTTGAACCTTTTTCCTCAATAGGAAACACATGTTAAAGACTGTGTAATGACAAGGATGTATAAAAATGCTATGGACCATCATTTTATCGACAACCGTAGTATCTCTCAGTATGGTAACAACAGGAAGTCATCAAACAAACAAAGGAAAACGAACAAACGTGTCATCAAATTGAACTCATACTGTGTAAATTTCTTGGAATATGCTCACAAACAGCCATTATTTCAAAACTTCATAATTAATAAACAAGCAATGGTAGTGTATATACCATAGTTCTCTTTTCTTGCATCAACATGAAAATACACTTGGAGTTAAAAATACATCAATCTGTTGTGATTTTTTTTCAAATTTGTAAAAAAAAAAAAAAAAAATGCAGCCTCTTGTAGACTTTTCTTCTGTTGATGCTGAAAACAATAGTCTATCACCGTCAGCATAAACCACAGTTATCGTTACCTGGCAACCAGCTTATCTGATAAATGATCCTGATGTCCTCTGTGATTTGCTATAAGATCCGTTATAGTCATGCATTGTCTTATTAGGGAGGTACCTATTAGAATACTTTGGGAGGTGGGTGGGGGGTATTTCAGACTTACATGTATAAAGTTGTAGTTTACTAACCGCTTATTTTTGACTATGTGCCAAGAAAACAAAAGAAACACGTCAATTTTTAGTAATTTTGGTATGAGGGAGTATTAATACCTCTCGACCACCATTGCCAAGACATCTGTGTCTGGCCACATCGCCGGACACAATTGAGTTGGTACTCGATTGTTCTGATGACCTGATGGTCTCGGTGGTGCCTCCACTCGGTTCCTGTGATTCCGGGGGTGACTTCAGGTGCGCATCCTCGCCCCCCCCATTCTTCCTTTCCCCATGATAATCGTTTCGTGGACGTCGCATGTGGAGAGGAAGTGGGGTGGTCGGGTGGGTTTCTCTGGTGGTCGAAAGGTACTCACTAATACCGAAATTACTAAAAACCAACAACCACAGGGACCGTATGGGGACTATCTGTCTGAGTGAGGAGGTGATGTCTGTTGGGAAAACCTCAGAGGTTTGTGGATGTGACGCCACAAACAGCAGAATCCTAGCCTCAGCCTAGAAACCCTACTTACTGATCAGAATGGGACCACCAATGGACCCCCCCCCCGACAACCTGCCAAACTGAGAGCAGTCTGCTGTAAGGGAGCTGCTGTCCATTTCCACTTTTTGAGTCCATGAGATCTAGCAAGACCAGTGAATCGTGGAAAACATGGCGGGTGCCCAGGAGGTGATCATATGGTTCCATAAGGTAGTCTCCATTAAAACGGGTCCACCTAGCAGATGCCGGAGACATCCATCTGATGCAAGTCCAGGTGCCATAAACTTAACATGGTGGCTGCCCTGAGGCGATAAGGGAATTTTAAGGAAAAAGTATCAGGAACCCATGCAAAGAAGCCTTCTATGCCAACAAAGGTACAAATACCCTCCTTCAACATGATCAAGGTGCACAGGTAGTACTCAGCACAAGTCATAGACTATCACCAACAGCAAGCCCAGAGGATATCAACAACAGCAAGGTTCCTTAGGGCCCACAAGGAGACATTAAAGGCACTAGTCGAGACTAGCTTCAGGGCAGAAGGCCTGTCCAAAGCATTCTTCTGGGCCTTCAGGATGGTCTGCTAAATCCATGGTGAGATTATATTTTGGCAGACCTGTTCCTTTTGGTACTTACCAAGGGCAAAAAGAGGGTGGACCTCTGACCCCTGGCACTGTCCATGCTGGAGACATACCAACCCAGAGCTACTCAGTGGGTACAAGGCTCTTTCCCCAGTGAGTAGAGCTCTATCCATAGCACAGATGGTAAAACCCTTAAAGGCTGTTGCTGGAACTCGAGTCACTTGGTTCTTTGCAAGGAAGCCCAAGTGAGGTCTCTGAGTCACCTGGAAGTGGTCAGGTGACCGTTGGATTTGGCCATGCACCAGAGCATTGATCTCGCTTTTTCTAAACCCAGAAGCAAGTGTTAAGAGAAAACAATTTTTTCCATATTGAGCACTTGAGGTCCACCCTGTGGGAGTCCTCTAAGCACTCAAAAGGCCATTTCTTTAGCATGACTAAGACCAGTAGGAGATCTCACCATGGTAGGACCTGTCTATCAGCCAGTCTGTCCATGTAGAAGTAGGCTATAAGCACCAACAGATAAGGATTGCTCTCCATGCTAATGTCTAGGACATTTGCCAGGGTTAAGGATATAGCGGAGCAAAATCACTATATGGCTCTCGAACCCTTACTAAGTACCTCTCACTTGGACAGCAGGCAGTCCATGATGTCGGCAATACATGGAGACCATAGATGTATTTCATGACTGGTGCACCAATCTGAAAACACCTTCCATTGAGCTGAGTAAACCACTAGAGAAGAGTCTCAAAACCCCTCTCTGGCAATTCTATCTGCATCCAATTCTGAAAAACCTCGACACAGATATTCTGTGCAACAACTACCAAGCATGGAGGTTGAGCACTTCAGGGTTCCTGTGGAACACAGTCATTTATGGTTGCACCAGAAGTTTTGGACATGCTGATAGATGTAGTGGTGGCTCAATGCTTAATTCCAGAAGGTCCACCTGCCAATCTTTGCAGTCATGGGACTGAAACTTCCACCGGACCCTCAGGAGGATTTGTGGAGGCAGAGAGATATAAGCCCAAAGGTAGCTCCAGTTCATGACTAGAGTATCCACCAGTTGGGCCTGGAGATCCGAGACAGGGGACACATAAACCAAAGGTTTTGCATTTGCACTTATGGTCAACAGGTCCATGTGTGGAGTACCCCACCTTGCCCACATGGTCTGAACGACCCTCTCGTGGAGCAACTTCTCCATCCCTACTGGCTAACATCCTCTCGAGAGTTGGTCATCCAGAACATTTTGTAGTCCTGGGACATGTCTCGCCTGTGTGTGGATGTCGTGTTTGGAGTACCGTTGAGTGATTCATCCATCAGCTATTAGGAGCATGATCCACCCTGCTAGTTCAGGTAGGCAATCATGGTCCTGTTGTTGCACGTAACAAGAACATGTTTGTGATCCACTAGGTCCTGGAAGTGGTGGACTAAGCATCTCACCTCCAGTTCCGACCAGTTTATGTGGTGGGATGCGGCCTGCATTGGCCAAAGGCCTGACACTATTTGGCCCTTTACATGCTCTCACGACTGGGACTGAAATGAGTCTGTGTACATGGCGAGCTGTGACTGAAAAGGCATCAATGTCTGACCAGACATGATGTCCCTGGCTTGGCCCACCAAATGAGGTGCCAGTGGTCCTCTAGGAGAACAGGCACCTGTGCTTGGTAGTGCTGGTCCTTTGACCATCTATACCACAAAGTGTGCTGCAAGGGACGATGGTGTAGGTGGTCAAGGGGGTTTGAGGGTCCATCAAGGTCATGGAGCCTATCAGGGTTAGCCACTGCCAGGTAGAGGAAACCTCATGAGTCAGAAATACCTAGCAGATCAGCTGGAGTCTCTTCCACCTGTCCTCCAAAGGACAATAGATGCAGGTGATCATATCAAACTTGATGCCGAGAAAAACAAATATCTGCTCTGACACTGGCTGGACTTGGAGAGATTCACAATCAGGCATAAGTGTTTGCAAAGTTCCAGAATGGTTTGTGTGTGGCGCAGTAGATCTAGGTGCCATAGGCACCACAAAGAAAAGTTGTAAAATTTAAGTTTATGCTAATTAGGGGCACTTGAAAAGTTAAATAACTTTACAACTATTATAGGCAGAGATGCCATTCCCATTTAATTCTCAAGTTTGTGCTCAAGGCGCATCCAATAAACCACAACGGAATTTGTGCCATTAAAATCTATGCAAGTTTTGGAGGCACACAGACAGATGTGCTTAAAAGCAAATCTTGTTTTTTAGTTTCGATATAATTTCGCTCATTCCGCTGATGCAACAAAGCCGTAAAAATAAACACAGAAAATATTATGTTATCACAGGTTGAATGAGAACTATGTCCAAACTAGTACAATTATTATTTGTTTCAATATCTAAAATACAAATACGTTTACGTTTGAACACGGATGAAAAGTGTAACGTATTTTAACTAGGTTGTCAAACTTTGTACATGAGTCTATTTTTGTCCCCAAATCATAACCACTTTTATAAAATGTTCTACATATCAAGAAACTATTTGTACGCATATTCATAACACCATGTTTAATATCTTAGTTTTCTGAACGTGCTCTCTTTTGCTACACGCATGGTGGAATCAATTCTGACATGACAACCCTCTCCATTTGACAGGCTCACATTGTGATTGAGATACGGGAACTATATGTATTTTCCCATATATTGTATTATACCTTTTTTATCATTCTATTGCCACCTTCGATATTTTCCTTTTCTTATCATGGAAGAACCATCTTTCATTCACATCAAATTTGAAAGTGAGGAAAACTACAGTTCGTTGATCAAAGGTATTGATAGTTTTGGTAGTGACCCCTTGGCGGCGCCCGTGTACGCTCTCGGTCAGCCAGTTTGGCTGCACGATGTCATGAATTATACATAAAAAAAAAACGTTTTGCGTGGGTAACATTATTTTAGTGATGGATATAACTGAAATATGGTGTTTAAATATTATATTAAGTTAATTATACCAATGATTTATTTGTCATCCAATGTGTATACAACCTTATTTGTATGCGGATTCACAATCTTCGGGATAACCTCATGCTGATTGATTGAATTTACATCTCCGTCTTGATTTCAACTACAAATACGTGTGCCTGCATGGACTTCCAACAACGGGCTCCTTACCTGAAAAGAGCGTGCATAGTATAACGCTCCATACATTCCAGCTTCTTCGCATTGGAATTTTGCTTGATTTTTCTCCGCAATTGCCTTGCAGCTAATCCAATGTATTTTGTCTCCTGGGAAGAAAAATATTATGCAAAACCACGAAGTGTGATGTGCTGATTATGATGAACCTTATAAGTTGTTCTTAGCAATCGGGTTTTTCCGTCTTTGAAAAATATTTAAATATGGTATTATGTTGTCTGCACGCTGCTTCTCTCACCGTACTTTCCGGGGGATGAGGATGTTGAGGTGGTTCTTTGGACTCCACTTGGGCGAGTTGCAAGCTTCTTTAACATATATTTTAAAACAGAGACACATCTTTTGGATCGAGTGTACAACCGAAATGGTTAAAACATGGCCAGACCAAAATTAATGTTACGATTTAAATATATTTATCAATGACTCAAAAACAAACAGTAAAGAAAGCAAGGAAACCATTGAGTAGCATATAACCGTGCATAGAAGAAAAAAAAAACAGATTTTAACTCTTTTAGTGCCAAGTTTTGACTGAGTCAACAACTTTCCTCAGCGCCGAGGACAGTGGTTGACTTGGACCATTCTTATGGTCTCTGTCACAGTAGCCATGCGGGCACTTGAATGAAAGGTCAGTTTGCAAAGAATATAATCTTCGTTTTGTCAATTCATAGCACATCGATTTTGTCGAAATAGGCAATGATAGTTTTATAAACCCCCAGCAGATGGCAGTAAGAAACACAAGTGTTAGAACCCCATTTAAGACAATATCTATACAGTGATATGGTCTACATGGCTTAAACATTGTAAAAATATACTCTGCTTTGTTTGTATTTTGATACGATATCGATTTTTTTAAATTTGAGTTGCCTCCAATGGAAGTTAAAAACTATTTTTTTATGTCCCGACCTTTCATGTGTTTTAATTAACGTGTTCAAAATTCACGAAATGAAAATACAAAGCTATCAACCCCGGCACGTCGATATGGATACCCACAGTATGACAACATGAGACGACGATATCGTTTTCTGGATGTTGTCGTAGTCTTTGCGTTGACACTAGCCTACCTTCACGCAATTGTTCAAGAGGATGAGACAGTTCTCCATACCGAAAGTCTCCTACCTTGACCTGGAGAGAAATATAAATTGTTCCATTGTTATGATGGCATCTTCATCTTCCACAGAGTCAGTCTCGATGTAAAACATTCTAAAAGTGTTGTGTATGTTAGATCAGAGAAACTCACTACAAAATAGAGTAGTAACTTATAACATTTTTAGCGTTTATAGTAATGCCATAGATTTCAAAACATAAATCGCCTTTGCCTGCATTGCTCTTAGTACTATGCAACACTGCTGGAACTTTTCCGGGCATACTTTGGTTCCATTATTATCATACCATTTTTTGACAATACTGTTTTAAAGAATATTGCACCAGCAGAAAATATTGATTTTTTTTGTCCTTGGAAATATCTGTCATTTTCTGTCTCTATGTATCACAACCGTAAATGTCGACCAACAGTGCTTCGGCATTTAAATCTCAATTTCTGTGTGCACTCGAATTGAATAAAGATGGTTATTATTGGAAACCATAAGATTAATTTCAATTACCGTATCCATTGATCTGGGAAAAAGTCTCGCAGTTTTTTCCCCAACTTACTTTGAAAACAAAGTGAATGCTTATTAAAATTCGGACTTTTTCTTTTATTAGTCGATTTTAATAAAAATGTATTTTTGTTTGTTTGTTTGTTTTTGTTTTGTTTTGTTTTGTTTTTTGGTGATGCACAGGTAAATATTTGGCAAATGAATGTTCTATGTGCTAAATGATTTGTATATTTATTGCTTTAGACAGCAAACGTCATAGAGCTACCTGCACTACCCTCCAAATGTCATGAAAAAAAAATATCAAACCCTGTATTTTAGGGCGCGTACAATTATTCCAACGCATATACGAGCCAAACTTACTCTGTGTGATATAGGTGCGGTCAAATTCACTCTAAGTTCAGATATATCTTTCATTTTCCCCGTAAGATGTTTGGCATGGAGGTAGATAATTTCTTCCACCCTGAAATTACCAGGATGCAAGACTTGATAGCCATCCTGTTTCTTCCCAGGAAATTGAACTTTCGGTTGAACGGGCATAACCGGGATTGGTAGTTTTCCTGTTGTTGCTATGTGTGTAAAAGTGGATTTGCTCTTAGCATGATTTTTAACAATCCGTTTAACATGGATGTCATGTTTCATGCTTGTAGATTGTTGATCAGTATTCTTTATCAATGATATTGTCTTTGGTATCGTTCCATCGGGCCACTGACGCCGTGAAGTAGGACTCTTTTGGCTGCTGCTCACACGGTTCATCGCAGGTTTCCGTGGGATATTCTTATCATACAGCTTGTTTTCCCGTATAAAATGTTCAATTCCATAAATAATAAGGAATGTTACCTGGACCGGATCTGCGAAAAAGTATAATGATGGATACAACACTCACGACAAGTTACATATATCGTATACACAAATATTTTATTTTTGAGTAAGGGGCCGTCAATAATTGTGAATATCTTTATCTATGTCCAAAATGGCCGTGGGGAGGGGGGTGTCAGAGCCAGATGACCATAACTTTCAACCTTAAAAAATGTTGATTATCTACATCCAACATTTTCAGTTCCCCTGTAAAATTCCATCCTGCGACCAGGTGCCAATGTGCATTTTAAACCTTTCTTCCCATCAACCCCTTGATGTAATCCCCATTCAGTCAGATGGAACAGATATGGTACAAGATATCATTTACTCAAACACCAGAGCTTCACGGGTCACAAGCTACAGAGAGGAAGACCCAAAAAGTCATAAGCTGGTGAAATGGAATTTTAAGTGAACTGTGTTTATGTTTACTGGACTTGACATTCAGCATCAATTTCATTGATCAAACATTATTAATGTTATCTACAAAAACATAATTTATAATCTATATAATATAATAGTTGTTGCTAAAATCAAAACAGGAGAGTTTGTAGATTACAGATATATTTTTTTAATAATAAATGAATATCAAAGTAAAGTTTAATATTTTGTTTGTCCCCTGTATTTGTTTAATATTTATACAAAAATAAAATACAAAGAAAACTGTACGCACTCCTTGTCTAAGCATTTCGGTCAATACGAGGTTGAGCGTCTGTATTTGCAATAAGTCGGGAAAAAATGTTGATGATGGCCATAAACGGGCGGGGGGGGGCTTGAAATTTATGGTCATTTTGTACATAGATGAAAATATTGACTGTTATGGACGGCCCCTAATAAACAATCGTGTTGAAACCTAATCTTAAATTTCTATCACCACCTGCTACATTCTGAATGTAAAACACAAGGAACGTATGAGCGAAACATTTTTGCAGGTTGTAGAAACATTAATATTTTATTTATTATGCACATTTATGAAATTTGGGGGTGAATGTTTCTAAGTATCTGGATTGTTGAAAATGTTGCATAAATATTGAACTATATTTATTCACATCTGCCTGAAAGAAGGTCTGTTCGATGATCAGTCTCCATCCTGATTCGGTCGTTAAAAATAATACCAACATATCTCATTATATCTTTCTGCTTAAGTGATTATTATAATTGACTGCATAAATAATTTAATACAACTACCCGCATAGAATTAAACGCTCTTGCAGTAGGAATAAGACGTGAGCTCACTGTGGTTTGCTCCTCGTCACTGAAAGCTGTTGAAGCTATGGTGTTATATTGTGTACAGTATACGTTGCAAGATTCTCATGTCAGACGAGCATTAATTTTTTTTGTTTTGTTTATTTGTCTTATTGTGCGTACTATCGTTTAAACATTGCACTGAAACTTTGTACAACGTTTAATGAAATTATCATCTACTACAAATATAACAACATACACCGGAATATCTTTAAAGTTATACTCAGTGGATAAAGACGTTGCATTTAAAATAGATCACAGGATGTATGTTTCGGTTTCGTTCATGTTTCCCAGGCTCTCACCTGAAGGACTTGTCGGCAATTCGACATCAAGCGTTGTCCACTTGCTCTTTTTTGGATGTAGACTGCCACCCATTTGTATCGTTCTTTTATTTGTCAGTCTCTTGACTTGCATAGCAAGGTGTTTCAATGGTATATTTACAGATGCGTCTTCCTGTATTGCCAGGATGTCGACCATTAGCACCAGTATACGTATAATTCTGCAATGGCATTAGTTAAACATTATTATTCCCTCGTAGAGAAGCTGCTTTAGTCTGATTTTAATTTGAAACAATACCAGAAACTATCGACCACTATTACGTAAAAATAAAGAACGAATGGAGTATTCCTTACAACAAAACGAAGTTAACATACAACAGCTGATGGTATTTTAAAAGAATCAACACTGGTAATTTATAGGGTCAAGAAGTAGACATATGATGATGATGATGATGATGATGATGATGATGATGATGATGATGATGATGATGATGATCATCATCATCATCATCATCATCATCATTCTTATTTCTTGGATGACTTACCGTATCTTTTCATTTCCACTCCGACTAACTGATTCAGCAGACGCTCCCAAAATTCGATCAATGATCATCAAAATTTGCTCTATCTGTGATACTGAAACGGGTGCCTTGATCATTTTCAATTTCTTCACATATTTTTCAAGTATAATGCCACCATATTTTATATCCTCCTCTAGCACCGGGAAAGTGGGATGAGTCCTGTACAGCGTTTCAATTTCCTTGATTGCACTCTTAAGGAAAGTCAGAAATTTCTGGCTATTGACCAGTTTTTCTCGTCCATTCTGAAACATACAGGATATATCGTGTAGATGTTAACGACAGAGCTGCAGAATGGGCATTGGCTTGTAGTGATTTTTACTACCCGGGTACCCAACTGTCGGGTAATTTATTACCCGGGTACCCGCAATGGGTACCCGAATCACAACAGCAAGCAATCAAGCCGACACACATGCACAGATACGCGCAAGCATTAGCCGTTCAACTAACCCAATGCAAGATCGTATCAAAGTATAAACTTTATTGGACAGTGGGCAACTTGAGCTGGAAAAATTTACATTTATTTGACATAAACTTGACTGCACAATGGGTGTCAGTTTTCTCTCTAGCCAATGTGTACGCGGCTTTCTTTGCTTTGGCATTTAGAAATGGCAAGTTTTTGAATCTTGGATCCGCAAATAATTTTTTCCTTTTCAATATGTCTGTGTTCCTACACAAACATATTGTTTTTCTAAGAATTCTTTCTTTCTTTCTCTCCTTCTTTCTTTCTTTCTTTCTTTCTTTCTTTCTTTCTTTCTTTCTTTCTTTCTTTCTTTCTTTCTTTCTTTCTTTCTTTCTTTCTTTCTTTCTTTTCTTTCTTTCTTTCTTCCTTTATGCCTGTGTGCCGACACAAACACACAGTTTTTCTAGGAATTCTTTCTTTCTTTCTTTCTTCACAGGCAAATTTGCCCGACATATTAGAATGAGGCTCATTCTGACATGTCTGATACTTTCAACGGTCACGTGTGGTGGCGCAGAGCTTTCATATGCATTCAATTCTAATATGAACATTTTTAACTCAAATGATATTATCCTTTAGTCAAGTTTTATTAATTATTGAACATATATCTATCTAATAAAAACACGCCTTTTTTACGGGTACCTGACAAGGGAGGGGGGTCTGACAATGGTAACCGGGTACCCGACTTTTTTGTACTACCCGGGTACCCGAAGGGTACACGATCAATACCCTACTGCAGATATCAGCTCAGTTGACTGTTATTATGCCTTATCCAGATTAGTTACCGATATGATATGTTGCCTTAGGTGTGTACACAAACTATCTCCATATCAGACCCATCGTTTGGAATCTTGTAAACTAAATTTAATTCACACAGGTACAAGTCACGCGTAAAATCACACATCAATTATCAGTACAGAACACCAACAACATGAATATATATAAAACAATGCTAGATTTCCTTT
This sequence comes from Hermodice carunculata, assembly GCA_964020975.1. NCBI lineage: Eukaryota > Metazoa > Annelida > Polychaeta > Eunicida > Amphinomidae > Hermodice > Hermodice carunculata. The sequence continues at coordinate 75,696,069 of OZ026613.1, read as the reverse complement.
TAAACGTCTGGTTAAATCATTTTACCAGTTCCGCAGATAATTCCACGATTCTTCTCGCAGTAAATGGATCTGGACACCCATCATAGTTTGGTTTGCCCCATATCGGACGTTCTTTATCAGCGAGACAGTGTCTCACAGCATAGGTGCCATCTGTTTGTTCCACAGAAACAGTTACATACGGACACGGGACATAATATCTTTGCCCTATTGTAGTAGGTTTCCATTCAAAGTTACCCTTCCTTCTGTCACTTGTTTGCTCTTCGGGGCAGTAGTCTGCAACATAAAGGAAAGGCTCTTCATACATGTAGTGTGTACATGCTTCTACGTTAGTACGGCCCTTTTAGGGGGTGTCTCAGTTATTTGACATTCCTAGAACTTTCCCCATGTTATGTGACATTTTCCTTCGCTTATTTGAAATTTATATCGAAAATGCCAGTTGTTTGACACTTCAAAATTCTCAGTTATCTGTTATTCAAATGTTTTCAGGTCTGATGTGTGATATAAACACAATTTTTGTCCTTCTAATGCTGATATGCAAACACCCTAGAAAGCCCCTGTTAGTACACATGTGCACATGCAAATGACTTGTTCCATATCAGAACGAGTATCGGCATGGGGAGCTTTTATTGTAATGTTTATCATACACCACCCATATATTGAGAAAGCAATGATTTGAACATGACCAAATCACATAAATGTCAACTTCCCAGCACCCTGTTTCCTTTTGACTCCGCCATGATAGCACTCTTGGAACGCACTCGCAGGAACGACTGGCTGATGTGAAGATGAGCAAGCAATTCGTGCATTTCGTTACGGCCATGACAATGGCAGGAAGAGCTTTTGCCGACAGATGAAGCTGCTACTGCACCCCTATTCCGTAATGCACAGATTCCAGTATATTACGGAAAATGTCAGTATAATAGCCACATGTGAGCCATGATGACCCCTGCCTTTCGGGTGTACCGAATCTTTAATATCTTTACTGATAATACTGTGGGTCTATGATAAATATATCTATGATAATTATAACTAAAAACCATAGTATCTATATAGGCATATGATGTATGTATAATTTTCGTGTTACAAAAGGTATAAGTGCCGTATACCACAAAATCTGGCGTAAAGAGTAAAATATATATGGTTTGAGATCGATGCCTTAAAACACCACTTCTATGCGTGTTATTAAACATACATGTGCTGTATGTATCAGGTGTGATTTTTTTTTGTGACGTTTGCTCTATAACATAAATTTGTACTGTATGTATCATGTGTGACAAATTGCTACTTTGTATATGTGGCGCAGTCAATAAAACACAATTCAATTCATGGACATGCATTCTTAATTTGTTAAACAAGTGTGATAAATATTTGTGCAATCATTCTGATCATTTCTATTTGTGAAGCTTGTATCTGTTAATACGTACATGCACGGCTGCTTACTGAAATAGAAAAGCTGTGTGTCTTCCGTGGTCATGTTATATGTTGTTTAATATTACAAGCTTGTGTCATCTGTGGCCGCTAGTAGTGTGCGTTATAATACCGCTGATCACCGCTTTGGCTAGTCGCCAAACTGACATAGGGCCTATGCTATCAGGTACGTCGTACGTCGTACGTCGTATACATCCGACGTACGACCTGACACTATGAAGGTTTGGCAACTATAGCCACGCTTGTGGCTTTGTTCAGCGGCTTTGTTTTATGTATATTTTTATTTGTTATGTATAGTCTGCTTGTCCGCTTCTTTACTTTCAGTGATGTATGCATCACGAAGGCTGGGTAGCAACTTGGTTACATTCACACGCTATTTTTCTCAGTCCGTAAACTTTCGCTGAGCTCGTCGCCACTTATCCAGTCATTTTTTTGTGCGACTTTCCACCTCGATGTTCCATGGTATCATCATCATCATCATCATCATCATCATCATCATCATCATCATCATCATCATCATCATCATCATCATCATCGTCGTCGTCGTCGTCGTCGTCGTGATCATTATTATTATCATCATTATGATTATGATTATTACTATTATGTTTCTATTTTCGGTTTGCAAATGTCACGAAGGCTGTGCAGCAGCTCCTTTTAATATAAGATGCAAATATTTCTTGGCAAACAGAACACTATGAATTGCCATTTATGCTGTTCGCTGGGTGTTACTGATCTCTTTGATGTCTCATGGAGATACTTTAAGTCACTTTGCTGCCTGCCTTGAAATTAATACACTCCATGTATCATATTATGTTGCAACTCCAAGCTTGTGTCACTCCATGCCACTAAACTAAAAACAAACCTTTTTGAACCAGGACAAGTTGCAAAACTTAGAGTTGTAACGTCACATATCACAGGCGCTCGTAATGTTTAGTCCGTCAAGCATTCGTGCCAGCAAGGAGGCTAAACCGATTCGTTTTAGCTTGCTGGGTGTTTGTAATACAGGGCGGGGTGAGGGGGAGGACAATATTAGTTTTCAATGGTTTAGAGTGGACTACAGTGAATATCCCACACGAAGAAAGCTGTATTCCACGAGGCGCTACAGTGAATATCCCACACGAAGAAAGCTGTATTCCACGAGGCGCTAGCCGAGTGGAATACAGCTTTCTTCGTGTGGGATATTCACTGGTAGTCCACTTTCAACCATTGAATGACGACTTTATCCTATTTTTGATCGCAAAAGACCACAATAATAAGACATTTCCTCAACATTTGTATTAGCTTCACTAGGCCTATGATCCGGTGAGTCCGCTGCACATGCCGACATGCACGTTCCATCATGATTCATGGGTACTAACGGGAGGGAGGTCTATGTCCATTTCACTCATGTACGCCGTCAACAGTTTTGCTGTCCTTTTGTTTGCTATTATGGTATTTTTAGGAGTCCATTTCTTCATTTTTGATTCCGTTTCTTCTGTTGAAAGGTGGGCAAAACGGCGCTTTTGTCCAGATTGGACGCCACCACACTGCGAGGCTCGAAGCAAATCCGCCATTTTGTCGGCTGCTAGAAGCTGCGGCGCTAAGAATTGTGGGATCGAATCATTGCCAAATTAAAGTGTATTCAACAGTTCAATGGCCAGCATGAACGCCTTGAATACAGTACGCATTCTATGGGTCTTAACCAATCAAAAGCCTAGAAACTAATCAAAAATAGGATAAACCTAAAAACATCTGTACGTGCAAGGGCCCACAGAGGACTTTATCTGCAATTCAGTAGTGTGTATTCACCTGTGCAACCAATCATTCGTGCTGATAAGATAATGGGTGGACCTAGAACCACTATGTCGTCAGACGGAGCTGCTGCACAGAAATATTTGAAACAAGGCTTACATCTGGGCCACCATCCCACTTTCACGTTTGACATCATTTCTGCGTTTCTTCACATACGAACAAAATGCAACTGACCAGTTTATTCCACAATATTTTTACAGGTATATCACACCGATCATCCACTGAAATCCGCATATATCCATGGTACCACGCCTATAATTGTCGCAAATGTTTCACAAAAAAAAAAAAAAAACCAAAAAAAAAAAAAAAAAACATTTTGGACAAAAAGTCCGACATCCCTGCTGCAAATTCAAATGGATATCTCATCCTGAATAAAGTTCGTCCCATAGCACACAGCCGTATGACAACGTACCCTCAATTGTCAACCAGGCTGTATTCTTTGATCCACTCACGTTTTTATCCCGTGTTCTTTTCCACAAATCGTGAAACCTGACTGGAAGTTTGCGTAGCCAGTCAGAGAGCAACTGGGATATCAGTGTGTTTCTGGTCAAAATTATGGCCGCCGAAAAGTTATGGTGGATACGAGAAGCACTGACGGAATCAACTTTGGTCAGGTTTCATAATTTGCCGAGGAATGCCAAGGGAAAACGGACAAAAACGCTGAGATGCCGAGATGTACCAAGTTTCTTGGCAAATCTCGGCAAAAATACCGAGACTGGCCATTTCTCGGCGTGTTGACTCTTCTAATATAAGTATAACACGCACAGGGTCCGTCTCCTGAACACTGTGTGTCACTTACTTTTACCGGATGTAAATCCTGCTTCTATAATTCCGTGTTCAAATACCATTTTGTTAAACATTTGCTTGAAAGGCAGCGACGACCTGTCAGACACAAAATAATCAATGTATTGTGGAGGCCGTTCAGTTGTTCGGTCTGGTATCAAGACGCTTCACTTTCTAACAGAAATACTGGTTAATATTACGTAATCTCATGAATCTGATAATCAGTAGTATCTACTCTTTTTTATGACAATTTCTCATAAGCTGTCACTTAGTCTTGTGTCTGAGTCCAGGGTTTTTTTGTACACAGTGCTGTGTTTATACTGACGAACTTCCAGATTAGTTATTGTACCTATAAGGTGAACCAAAACAACACAAGTATGTTTATAATCATTATAATAAATTATAGCACGCTTGTAGCTTTCTAAACGCTAGCTTAGTATGGGCACGCGTTAAATATGCATCAAACAGCGCGTTTTTTATTATTAAGAAATGTGTTGCCAAAATCTGTGCACGTTGCCAAATGCTAGACGAAGTACGGTGACAAAAACATGATCATTTTGCCTGCATTCTTTCATTGACCCTTGTGTGCCTATCTATTAAATGCATGCTATTATTTAGAAGAGACGTTCATGTCTAATGACACGCGCGTTAATTTTTGTGTTGGAAGGCTGACATCTCAGTTTAGCATCATAAAGTGAGATGTAAACCTTCCAACATCAAACAGTCCTAGAAAACAAACAGTCCTAGAAAACAAACAAACCAAAATTTGCAAAAAGTGAGACCCGCTTTTTGTATTTTCTTTTTATAGTATATTTTGCCTCAAGAATTTCAAAGTTTCAATGAAAAATAAAAAAGTTGAATGCATTTGAAATTTTAAATTAGGAAGATTGTACGTTTACTTTGCGCAATAGCTGTATTAATACAAGGCAAGTGACACAAATGACAATGACAAAACACTGTTCTCTTATGGACTTATTTTCAGTTTATTGTGTTTTATGGCCTATTTTGTGGACACCTATGCTAAGCAGCAGTACATCCTTAAAGCTATACTCAGATCTCTGCATAGCTGCTGCTTGCGCAATTTATGTCCATTTTCCATGTATTGCACCAATGATCCAGGACAGATAAGCATTTTTGCATATCTGTTTCATTTTCAGCGAGTAAAATTATATCATCCGCGGGTAACACGATGGAAACAGACTCTTCATCAAATTTGTTAAGCCTTTGTTAATGCGCTTAGTGTCCACTGGCAAATCATTAATGACGAAATTGAACCATGTAGGTGCCATGATGCATCACCGGGATTGCACTCCTGTTTAAGGCCACTTTCAACAGCAAACCAATCTAACTTCTAGTAGTGGTCCTAGTTCAGACTATTGAGGGACACACAGCATTCTACATCGGCATATACTGATTGCCCGGCATTTAGCATCTTCATGAATTCCGTATGCACATAATTTTTGCCACAAAAAAGATCAATCAATACGGTGGTAAGCCTTGCTAAAGTGGATGAAACTCGCATAAGTTGTCTTCCGTTTTTACTTCCGTGTTTCAGTGATTGAAGTAGAGGTATATCTATTGCTAAGAAGTGTTTCTCTGTTTGAAGAGAGATGCATTGATAAGTCTGTTCCGCACCAGATATAGCTCTTACTACAAAGTGTATTTAATGTCGATATCTGTGATTGAAATAAAGATATGTCTATTTATTGTTCACATGAACATAACTGTAATTCCACTGATTTTGACATGTATGTTTCCAGAGAAGACAAATCTCCTTCAAAAAGTAATATGCGTGTTAGAAATCTTCATATTTCTATCTCCGACACAGATATGTGTATTTAATACAGATATGTGTTTTACAAATAATAGATGTGGCTAGTTTGAACGGTTATATGTGCAATTCAAATAAAGATGTCTTTTTTTCCAAGAAATACACATGCATTTAAATAGATTATACACGTTTACATATGAATATACATCAGATCACGGGATAGTTTATTTTCTAAACGGTATTTTAAAATGTGAATATTTTCGGAGAAACTTTCCCGCCACAAGGTTTCCGCAGAAATGCGGCGCATTGTTTCGAGAGTTTGTTGTTATAAAGTTTTAGGAGATATAACGTTTAAAATAAATTTTAAAGGATCACTGGGATCTAAGACGTCATGGAAATTGTCCCGATTTATTGGCATAACCCCCCCTCCCAAATATATGGAATAAATTTGAAAACCTTGTAGGATAGTTTCAGAAGATACTAAGCGTACAAATTATGTTCAGAAAACTCTCTACCCAATCCCTTTTTTTAACTACATGGACACCAAGTACCATTTTACATTATGTCAGTCAAAATATCATGGACGCAGCATGGAACTAACCGCGCTCCATAAGTGCCCCCGTTGTAAAAGGGTAGATTTCCGAATAAATCATAAATTTCTGTTACTATCCTCCTCCTCCTCCTCCTCCTCCTCCTCCTCCTCCTCCTCCTCCTCCTCCTCCTCAAATGGATCAATTTAAAACTGTACAAATAAAAACTCAACACGATTGTCAAAGCAATCTCACCAAAAAATAAAATCTATACGTTGTCTTCTCATATTAATGGTTAATGACGGTAAGTATTGGAACCACGGTTTTCTGGTTTCATTAGCAAAAATTAATTCCCCAAACAAAAATGGTCAAGCCAAATAAGATAAAATAACAAAAACACGGATATGTCAGCACTGTGGTGGACTGGTTACTGCAGGTCTCTAACTGCTCCCAGCAACTCCAAACACCATGCTTGCTGTTAAAGATGTTTTGCGCTTGACTTTCACATAAAAATAGATGATAGAAACGTGCTTCGGTAAGACAGTCAATTGACAGGTCTTCATTTTCGTCATAGTCTTTCTTAGAATTAGCATGTGAAACAGTAAAACTACTTACCCTTGTGACAATCCAGTGATAGGTCCTCAGTTTTGTAATTTTGTTCCTCCTGTGAATTCTCAAACTTTGTGTTATTCTGTTTCTTTGATTCCTGCTGGATGCTGGAACACACGCTTTCCATCAGACCAAGCCAAGAGAGAACACAAAATAGCACCTGTACACATTGGACGTATACCATCGCGGAGATCGATTTTTTCAGCGTATTGACATGATGAACTCTCTGGCGTGTCATGTATCCGACAAGGTCAGTTGACCACTACTTGTATGAGTACAGATAATATCGCCATGCCTTTATATCCATGACCCTCATATTTAATATGTGTTTATTAATAAAATAAAGTTCAGTTTCTTCCGTGGCCCGATTCATCATGGTAATATTACAATATTTATTTACCGCCGTCGCGTGGCCCTGGAGAAAAACATCAATGCAGCAATGTATAACCAGTGGCAATATAATCTTTAAATGTTTGTTTACCATGATCTGACAAAATGTAAGCTTTCAACTTCCTCTAGTCAACAAGCAGTGTTTGCATATCTGCTTTTTGCCCCAATATTTGTATACACAAATTAAGTGTACTGTGGCCAGTGCAACGTGTATGATGAACACTTTCGTTTAACACAAGAATTATCGCCATTTTTTTACCAATACTTCCGTATTTATTTTGCACTGAACTATTTTTGCATAAAAATTTGGATATAATGTACACATTTACACTGAATCTGCTATTTCCATAGATAATTTGCAAGTTTAACATCCAACTCAACATATGTGTCACTTTTTGCTCTCTCTCTCTCTCTCTCTCTCTCTCTCTTTATATATATATATATATATATATATATATATATATATATATATATATATATATATATATATATATATATATATATATATATATATATATATATATATATATATATACATATTGCGCATCTAAAAAGCACGGACCGAAATAGAAAGGAAAAGAATGAGAGGAAAATTCATATCCAGGATATGGATAAGCTGGTAGGTGACAACTGTCTCGAAAAGCACCATAACATGTAGTGTACTTTAATGTCAATTACATAATCTCTCTGCCTCGAAAAAAAAAGTTATCCAAATATGGCAAAGTCTGTAAAAAATTTATACGCAATGTATTTGGACTGGCAAAATTCTATTTGAAAAAAGAAAGAAACACCGAGTACAATGTGCCTAGTAGGCGATTATCGATAAGATTTGGAGGATATCTTCCATTCTCAAATACCATTATTCAACTCTTTCAGTGTTAAGTTTTGGACTTAGTCAATAGCGCTCCGAGGCGCGTTTTGGGCCCAATGCGCCTTAAGCGCGCCGAAGAAAGCTGTTTACCCGAGTCATCATATTTTCTGGAACTATAAGCATGCTGGTCCTTGAACGAAAGGCCTTTTTACAAGAAATATGAATTTAGCCTCCTCATCATAATAGAGAACAGTTCGTCTCAAGTAGTTCGACTTAAGTTGGAGTTGCATTGAAAGAGTTCAAGCTTACTGGCATGACACAACAAGGGCACAGTGATCAAGTAAGTGACTTTCATGATCATGAATGGTCCTCTCTTGCGTAAATCAAATATAAACACAGACACCGTACGCTAATGAAGCTGTATGAAGTTTATTTTTCAGTTAAAGCGCGTTCGTGGCACAGTGACACGAGACTGAAATGAGTATTAAATACGCAAGTTTTGTCGAAACAACTGAATAATTTCTATTTGAAATATCGATTTTCCATTCTTTTCATTTTCACATATTTTGTTTATGCGCAAATCGTGTATTAAATTAAAGACAAACTGACATGACATCACAAATTAACACTGCATATGTAACAAGACCAGATCTTGACACAAAGGAACGACTCGTAAACTTTGTACACGAATAAAATTATGCGTTCCATTTCTATTATTTGTGAGCACGTATTCCACATTTGTATATGTGAAATAAAAGAGCATTGTCAAGCAACAAGCATCATCTTGTACACGTGGAAGTGATCATGAAAGCACAAACGTCAAGACCACATGAAAAAAGCAAACACAACCAAAAAAACAAAACAAAAACAACTGAAAATAAGATTTTGTGACGGGGCATTTTTTTTTTTTTTTTAAATCATGTGACGATAATGTTTTGGCAAGTAAAACCCAGCCATTGAATAGATGTGTTCATGCAGATTTATTCGGTGGAATTTATTCTAAAGCAGCCAAACGGAAGGAAACTACAAGATAATTATGGATATACAATAATATGACTTTATCTGATAGGCCTTAACCAAAGGAATTTATTTATATTTTTGATGATCACTGTCTAGAAATTGAAAATGGCTGAGCCTTGAGAAAAAAACAAGGAAAATGTGTGTGTAATATACTTGGTACTCGTTTCCATGTTTGTGTTATATTACTACAAAGCCCGTAAGTGAGATGTAAGAGCAGTATGCCTCGGTTCAAAGACCGGCTGACAAACTTGCCCGAGGCAAGTATATCTGCTTGAAAAACTCGTGGTTACATGTAATAACGAATTTCGTTTTAACTCTTTCCTGTTTAAAGTAGCAGAAAACGAATTTTACTTTTAAATCTAGAATTTTCGGACATTTGTTACACAAGAACAAAGAACTCTCTCACACAGTTTGATTGAAAATGACGAGGGATGAAGGCCCGGGGATGAAGGTTCCTTGCCGTTCGCAACACGCTCTAGCGCTAAAAAAAAAAAAAAAAAAGCATACTATGATAAATATGATATTGCAAAAGATGGACTGATGGCAGTCGAGTGTATACACCTTTCCAGAGGGAACGCACTGTGTTATCCGGGTGAGGACACTTTGATAGCCAATGCCCTTGTTGTGCAAGAGCCATGTGACATCAGGGACCAGCGGCTGACGGGAGTTTTGGACCCTGAAGAGGTCAATCTTGCTATTGAAGTAATATGTACCAGTTAACTTCCTACATTCCGCTATCTCATTTTTTTTTCTCTTTCTATATTCGCCATTGGAGATACTGGAATTTACTGTGAAGTGATGTATTGAGGATGTAGCTTGAGTACAAAATAAAATATATATATAGCAATTTCCCGGGGTGGGAGGTGGGAGGTGGGAGGAGGGAGGTGGGAAGTGGAAAGGGGCTCTCACTTTGGGACCGTTTTCTTGTACATAATTTGAAAAGCTCCTCTACAGAGAATGATGCAGGGACCTATTATCGAAACCATTGGTGTTAGTGCCCCCCCCCCCCCCCCCCCCGTCGTGACCGTACCAGAATATTATAATATCATACCTTGGTAGGCTCATATTACGAGTGTCGGAAATATGACTATTCGTATAACGGAACAAGCTTTATTTTTAACTATTTGACTATGGATGAAAAAATCTATAGTTCATCTTTGTAAACCTTGCATATTGTATACATATTTTATAAAAACGTAGTAGATGTTCTTAGGATATGGTGAAAAGCCCATTCACTTTTTTCTTTTTCTTTCTTTCTTTCTTTCTTTCTTTCTTTCTTTCTTTCTTTTTTTTATTGGGGTATAATTAAGGGCAATACATCGGTGAGTATATGAATAAGTAATAGGCCACATAAACGATTTGCATTCCTATATAACGCAGAAACACATTATTCTTATTCAAAGTTGCTTGATTGATAGCCCCCGAGGCCTTTTCATATATTCGCCAGGATAGAAGTCCTACGGTAATAAATACAAGACATACCAATGTGTTTCAAAACAGTTAATGGCATGCAAAATGCCCCAAAATATTACAACAAGGATTAATGTAATTAAAGTAAACATCTTCTTAAAGATGATTTCCCATTCACAGATCGAGTACATTTATGAGAAAAGGAAATAAAGTAACAAATAAACTTAATATGACGCATGTGTGTATGTATGTGCGAAGGAGGTTGCATGTATATATGTACAAATTTTGATTTTTTTTTTCGGTGTCACAAAAATACATCCAGACAATACATGACGTGACTAAAGTAAGAACTGCCTGAAAAATAAAACTGGAATTATTCTGTAAATATCAATTGGAGTCAATAATAAATTTACCTGTTGTTCTTTCATGTGGTGGCCTTGTCAGACAGCAATGCTTTAACTGTCCTTTTCAAACATATCGCGCTTTCTATGCATTTAAAATTATCACTCAGATGAAAAGAAAACAGAATAGTTAGTCTACCTATTTACCCTTAGTACAAAAAGCTTCACCCTCTCAAATTATATTTATTTGGGGCGTTTGCTGACATCTGTGAAGTCATGTTGCATAATATGTTCGGGGAAGTTTCATCGTATATTCTAAAAACATGGTTCAACTTTAGTTGACAAAATCGGGCCTAATTTTCATTCAACCTATACCGTTATGTTCAGTATGTATATTGTAGTCTCGAGGGTCATTGTTCGGCGGTTAGATTTGTTTAATCTGATCGACATGTTTTATTGAACTTGAATAGATAATGAAATTTGCAGTTTATGTAAACTCGAGAAGGAAGATCTTCCACATTTTAAACTTAAATGTAGTAAAACAAATCATATAAGAACGAAGTATGTCTTTATGTTGGAAAACAGATTCAGGGAGCGCAATTTGGAGTACGTATGGCATAAGTGCATGAGTTCATCTGTGATAGGGAAACTATGTCTTATAGTCGGTGACCAAGCCTATTTTTATGGGAACAATGTTGGGTCTTTGTTTGCCTCTATTTGTAAACAATTTCTAACTGAAGCATGGTGTTACAGGCGAGAGTCGCTGGACGACCTGTTTGAGCCGACCTAAGCACATTACTTTTTTACTACAATGTACAGCTGATATATATGGATGTGTGTCGTCTGTGCTTTTAATTTGAGATTTTAGATCAATGCCTTGTATATAATTACGTGTATTATACTAAACCGTGTCTGACGCACTGTGGGTTCTGCCCTGCCCATGGTGCCCCCGCTATAAAGGGGTAGATTCAGTAATAAAATTATTATTAATTATTATTAACGAATAGGGATTGTCAAAGTGACAAAATGCTGACGACAGTAGTTTTCTGGATGATTTGATTCAGGGATACTGCAGGTCTGAAAAGAAGTTTTAGTCGTGAAGTTGATTTTTCAGATAATTTTGGTGACGATGGACTCTCCAGACAAAGGATCGTATGAAATGACACTAAAAGATAAAACCGTACTCTGGTTTATCTGGGTGCCATAACAGGAAACAGAAAATTGCTCGAAATAAATGAGGGTAAGGTATTAAGTGAAGTTTTAGGCTGCATTCAAAAAGTGCTAAAGATGCCACCCATAATATTAAGGTTCGGCTCTACACATTATCCTTTTAAGTTTGAGAAATTTGTACGAAGCATAGCCTGGTCTCTGTATAAGCTATAGATAAGTTTCCTTTGTAGATGCTCACTTCAAGTTAACCTACACATACCCTTGGTGCTGTCATGTTTGGCGTGGAGTGACATTCAAAAGTCAAATGAAGGTAAAGGGCAGGATATTGACTAACACCATGTGTGCTTTCAGTTGGAGCTCTCACATTTGACCTTGAATGACCTTAAAAGGACACATCAACAGCAATAAACATACATTTCTATTCTTTACTTTTTTGCGCGAAGTGTTAAATCAATTTATTCCAAATTTGCCAAGAGGGATGGCCGCGCCGACGGGTATTTACTGCTTTGCACGGTACCTCTGTAATTAACATTTATGTCAACAGAAAACGTTCTTTTTTTTGTTTTGCTCAGGAATTATAGAAACGACCTTTCATGATGACATTTTGCGGGTTGTTATGCGGCAATTTGTAATAATTGCGGCAATTTGTAATGACCGTCTTTTTGCAATAAAAATGAGTAGAAATCTGCATTTATTTGTAATACTTCCGGCAATTTGTAATAAGTTGCGGCAAAATGTAATATTATTACATTTTGCAATTTGTAACAATATCTTGCAGCAAAATGTAATAAATCGTGTGTGTAACAAGGATGCAATAAAATGTAATAATCATACTGAAGTGTCTCTTTACATTTCCTTTAATACTCATATCAAGATAAGGATTTTCTTCAAAGCTTGATCATGTATTTGTCAAATGCAAAGACTTTCAGAAGTTCTGAGGTGCTATGATTCAATTTTTTTCTGTTTCGCCCACACCAATGTAAAAGGTATTGTTGAGATGACCCCGTCAGTTGTTGTAGTTCTCAAAGATGAACAATCCCTTTTTTAAAATTAATTACATCACTTGGTGTATAAACTTGGAAAACGTGAAATCCCTTGTACCTAAATATAACAGCAAACCTATAGACCTGAAACTGGGGTAGGCCTAATCATAAGATAATGGACCAAATAACAGAATTCATCAAAAATGGTACAAAAAAGTAGCCACAGATGAATGTATAGGGAAATAATAGGAATACATCGTGAAACATCATGTTAAATTTTGAGGCATCTATTTCTCACGTCCAGACATTGTTCAAGGAACAAACAAGTTGTCAGGTCAAAAGAAGATAAAAATAACAACAGAAGAAACTGTAGGAAAATAGATAGGCCTACGGTTTATATTATTTCGACTGTGTTTATCGTTGACCGCATCTTAATATGTCAAACATATTTACAAATGTTTGCAACGGCATAATACGATCCATAAAAGGCATAAGTTTAATTATTAAAGCAACTGACAGACTGGAAACAATTACAAAATTTAAAGGTCATGTCATTAGAGCATTACTGCATGGAGAACTAGTCAAATGTGTAGGTCTATAATCAAACACTGTAACCTCTTTCTGTGGCATCTTCTGCTGTGACATTAAAATGCAGTGGTCGTGTAAACTTGTGAGTATTGGGAAGTGTAATATCATTCTAACAGAATATTTGTTAGTTTATAACTGTTTTAGCACTATTTCTATCCATTACTTATTCCCTTTTTTAAATATAAAAAGGATCGGTTAAAACCTTTTGTTTCCAATTATATGACTATATATTGAATCGATGTAAAATCCGTTCATCTTGTAGAGTCTGTCCATCTTTAACAACGTTGCTAACAGGGGTCTTCTCAACAAAACCTTCATCTCTTTACACAAAAGAAGCCAATGAGAATTTAATCAGTTTGCCAAAGAACGTCACAATATCTAACTATTCAAGGCATTTATTATTCAGCTTTCAAGAAAACGTTCTACCTTAGAATGATTATAAAGAAAATCATATAAAATGATACTTTCATACAATTGTTACATTTTACTGCAATTTTCAGCTCACTACAAGCTGGGCATATCCGATTTATTGCAAAATTGCTGCAAGATGTTATTACAAATTGTAAAATGTAATAATATTTCATTTTGCTGCAAATATTACAAATCAATGCAGATTTCTGCTCGTTTTTTATTACCAAAAGGCAGTTGTTACAAATTGCCACATAACACGGGTCAGTAGTTTCCTCGGTGGTGGTTATTGCACCCAATCCGCGACGAAGAAAGCTATAGTGAGTCTTACCTTACTTCAAGCTCAGAACAAAAATGTAACGTTGTAGCTGGATTGGTCCGCAGGTAGTAAATTTGCCGCAATACAGAACACAGAATACCTCATATTACTAATTTGGTATGATGGAATTAAATGGAAGTAAGTAAATAAGTAGGCAAGGGTGGAATGAATGAAGGAACGAAGGAAAAACCGAACAAAAAATAAACAAAATAAACAAGTAGTGACATACAGATGCAGATGACATATTCACATGCTGAAATATTTTTCTATTCACCATAAATAAAATACATGTACCTAAAATTTCCAAAAAAAACCCCTCCGTTTTTTCTGATTTGATGAGAGCTTAAAAGGATCATCTGGGACCATGCAGAACTGACTAACTTTAAAGACTCACACTGGATGTGAGACTTTGATTTGTTGTCTTTCTACAATGTACATATACGGAAGATTATGACAAAGTTCAAACAGTAAGATAAGGTGGAACTGAAGTCGACAATGTTGAACTTAAATGTCGCTGTCGTTTTCCTCAGACGGTTATTTTTTTTACCGTGGTTTCTTGTCCTTCTTGCGTTTTTTGTAACATTCGTGGAATGCTTTTAATCCGTTTGAACGTAAAGGTGAAAAACATTACGCACGGAACCGTCCGTCAGATCTTATAATATTTCATTGTTAAAGTTTCATTAAATAACATAAATAAATAATTTTTGACAGAAACTTTCACACACACTTGTAAGAGGCCCAAAGTAAGGACTAAGGTTCTTAATAGATGACCTCACTTTGGCGTCCTGTGTCCCGAGTATATCTTAAGCCTCTATTTTTGTTGGAGCAATCCTTCCCACGCAAGGTTATACACAAAACAACTGAAATTAGTTTTGCTGGTCATCTTTATTAATTTGATAAACAAGATGATTGTGGTAGTCCAGTGCTCAGCTAACCTTAGGCCTACATATACAGACTTTGAATTTCCATTGCTATCCCCATTGGCTTACATAGTAATTAATAGGAATGCATGCATTAACATACAGATAAAAATTTCCAAAAATTGTTAAAAATCAAAGAACCTATTTTTTTAACCCCAGGCAATCTACAGTATCAATTTTCTGAGTAATCTGAGTAATTTTGGAGACAATGTCGAAATTAGTGAAAACGCACAAAGTTAATTTTGAAAAATGGAAAAAAATTATAAAAAGTTGAAAGAAGAGGACTGTGACCGTCCTACTGTCAGCTGAACTTACATGCACAGGCTGAAGTGGTCATCTGAACAGAATGAAATGAAGGTCACCTTTATAGGGCTCGGCCCTGTTTCTCAATCACTTTTTACCACTCCCAAAAAACTTGCCAGCTCTTTCGGACCTGTATCCAGTATCGGGGCATCCTTCTCGCCCAAGCGCCAGCTTTCAGACACCAGGGGGTGATGGCGGGTTTTACTAAAATTTCCCAGGGCGACTTCTGCGTCTGATACAGAATACGTAGGCCTACTGCGGGGCCAACCGCTGACGTTTGTATTGCGGTGTATTTTCATTTTCAGGTTATGCTCACTCTGGAAAAGTCCCAATATATATTGCACATTACATTTATTCGACAAATTAGCCTTCCTTTAACCCCAATCGCACATAGATTTTGTATACTACCTCTTCAAAATATCGAATCGTATCAGCGGCACTTGGCTGCCATTTTGAAAACTGTGGACCAATCCGGGTCGCACTAAACACAGGAAGGTATCGTAATGTGCAGGAATGCACAGGCAAGCACAGGATAGCGCCGGAATGCTCCTTCCGGTGTACCGGATGGCACCAAAAAGCACAACACCGAAAGGCTCTCCCCGAGACACAGGAAAGCACCGACAGGAACACTTCTTGATGACCAAAATATTAAAGGGGGGTATATCCAAATATAGGCCTAATTATGAATCTTAACCCTGAATCTCAGGGGTAAATGCCAGTGACATTTGACTGACTTAAAGTAACTTGCTAACTTGAATTAGACTAGGCACGTTAACTGAAATAATGTAAAGGATGCACATGTAAACCAAGAAAATCATTTTAAAATAAAATATATTTTTACTCGACAAGTTTAAACTGGGCCTGTAATGCTCTTTAAAGCAAATAAACGGTGAATCTATATATTTTGTTGTATTTGCGTAGGGGCCTATAGATTATGCACAAATCATAGTGAAAGAGTAATCAGGTCTAAATCTACTGGACTAATAGCTCTCAAATCAAACCTGTGTTACACAAACACGCAGATATTGGGGCTTTCGCTCTTCAAGTGATTTACACTTCTGCAATGCATGCTTTTTCTTAAAATAATTAGTCTTTACAAGTTAAACAATTCAAAACAGCTAATTACACTGTAATTTCCAGCCTAAGACGTCAAGTTAAATATGCATTGCACAAACTTGAAAAACATCCATGTGGTAAAATTCTCCACAAAGGGTAAATACCATTGTTAATCCTTTGATAATAGGTACAATCCAGAATCTTCAATAAGTTAAAAGAGGGCATTTAATGAAAGAAGAAGCAAGGTTTATAATCTACATAAAAAGATGCAATATAAAATACAACTCAGTGGGAATACACAGCTCCATTTTTTGTGTATTCGGCTGTGTATATTGGACTGAAGACACACGCTGCTGCTAATTGCGATCTCTCCTCTAACATGTATATATCATGTATTTACAGTGTGGGATGCCATAGTTCTCACAGTAATCTGTTAATAAGTTTCGATCAGAGAAAAAAATGGAAAATGTTGCATGTTATATCATGGAACACATCCCTGGTTTTATTTTGCCCGTAGTACGAGGTGTTGCCTGGCTGGTTGTATGTGAAAAAAACTCGAAGCATATCAAATAGAAATGTGTGACTACTATCGTCAAGAAAATTGTTTTGTTTAGCATTTTGGTGACTTGAACTGTTTTGATTTTTGTATGCGGGTACAAATTTGAAACATGTATATAGCTTCTTGTTAATTATGTAACTTTGTTCATGTTTTGTCCTGTGTGTTTTGTAATATACATTTTGTGTGTCACTCCATGTTCTGGAGATCCCCCCCCCCCCCATTAGTGATATCTCGATGCACTATAGGGCGATCCAGTTGAAATAAATAGTTTAAAAACAAAACAAAACAAAACGAAACGAATCTTTGAATCCTGAATTTTGGAAGGAGTCGACAGCTTTCCTCGGCATCACTGCCTTCAATGTGCGCTGAGAAAACTGTGGACTCAAACCCCGCGCGCGTGTGTGTGTGTGTGTTCTGAAACTAATACATCTGTATACATGTTGGTATTAGGATGGACGAAATGTATTTTCAAACAGAATTCAAATAAGATATTACCATTTAGATAGTCGACACTACATCAGTTTGTATTGTATGGAAATATATATCCGTACTTTTTTCCATAAAGATCATCGCTGATCTGTGCTGCTTTTCCGTTTAACCCCCAAATTTGGTATGTTAAAACAAGAAGCCCTATTTCTTACGAGTTTTGGATTCAAACTCTAATTCCCCCCGCCCCCCTCTCTCTGCCTGTCCTTCTTGAAACAACGATTGGCGTATAGGCTAGAAGTGAAGTGAAGCGAAGCGAAGCGAAGAGAAGAGAAGAGAAGAGAAGAGGAGAGGAGAGGAGAGGAGAGGAGAAGAGAAGAGAAGAGAAGAGAAGAGAAGATGACAGGATCTCTTTCCTTGGTTGACGAGAACAATGATTATAAGTTTTAACTAACAAAGAGAAGAGAAGAGAAGAGAAGAGAATTTCTTTCCAAATTTGTTTATGAGAAGAGTTAATACTTCAAAGCTAGGATGTGCACTTATATAAGCTTTGTGATCATTCTTAATATAAAAACATGCAAGTTGACCTGGGATAAAAAAAATTGCTGTGATTGCATATTTAAATTGCAGCGAAAGCACTTTTGGGACGTGGCAGAGTTAAATGGCAATGTCAGCATGCCAGGAAGTGTTTGATTGATGGCCGCTCTTGCTTAAAGGTCCCAAACGACAAAAGATGTATTTTTTGTTCAAAGTGAAGGACTTAGAGTGTCATAGCACTTTTCTGAAGAAAATTTTCTATATTCGCACAGAAAAATAACTTTATTTGCAAAAGAATTTTGTTGCCCATGACGTGCCCCAACTTGACAAGTTTGCACCTTTTTGGCCATCAAGCGGGCACTGGGTCGTGACGTCATGGGATATCCAGAGGCCAGATCGAGAAAAGTCTCTTAGTTTTCGAGTAACCATGGACCCAGGGATGAAACTAATTTTGTTTGATAGGCAACACCTTGGGCCACATAAATATGCGGCAAGATTAAAAAAAACTCGTAAAAATTGGGAAATATGGGGTCAAAGGTTAAAAATGCACAAAAAATATTACACGTGCCATATTTACTAAATTTGTTGTAACTGTGAGATTGTTTTAAAAATACAGAGCTAGAATTTTTTATACATTCACAAAGGTAGTCAAGGATACATTAATGGCAAGTCATTCTGTTGCAGGTCAAGGTCATCATAATTGACCTTAAAAGCTGAAAACGTGAAAAATTAGCCGAATGACTTATCTTCAATTCATCCTAAAATTTTGTGTGGATAGTCCAAAGGATAAAGTTGTACTTTTTGATAGACAATATCCTAATGCACAAAACCATTATAGCTGCATCATAAATTGGAATAACGAAGGTTTACAAAAATTGAGGTCATAAGTCAATACAGCAACACAGTTATATTCCAAGTATGTCTGTCCAAATCTGTTATAACAGTCGTATTTTACAAAATAGGAAGAAAAATAGTTGATGAAAGACACACATATTTGCATATCATCATTAATGACTACGTAATGTATGTTCTGCCACAAGGTCAAGGTCACTGATATTGAATTTTGCAGAAAAAAGTAACATGTAAGGGAAGACCTAGTTTTATCCCCTTTCAAAGACTACCTTGTTAACTAGGAAAAATGGAAACTACAAAGCCTAAGATTGGAACGGTTTAGTTTCATGACTTTTAACCACGCGTACGTGTATCATTTTAGTAATTAAAGTCTCTGAAGCATTAGTTATGATCACCAATTAATCTAATCACTAGATCTTGAAAATTAAAAGACCACTGGTTGCAGCAGTTAAATTTGTGCCGACTGGCGCCTTTGCTCCTTGATTTGCGAATGGATTGAAGATGGAAGAGGGAAGTCCATTTCGAAAGTGCAACCATGTGATATACAACAATATTTAGCACAATTTATTCTATATTTCTTTTCGTCAAAATATAAAATCTACCTGATTTTTAAGAAGCTGGACATGCAAGCTTTTACCTTCTATTGCAGCATATATGTCTTTAAACTATAGCATTAAAATATTTTTAAATTGTTCATTTTATCTGAAGGTATTAAAACAGTTTACACTAAGCAGTTCATGTCATTATTCATTCAGCGCATTTATAGCGCATTCCTATTGTGAAATAGTATACTGTGCATTGAAACTTGCACGTTAAGCCTGATCTGACACAACTGTAAAACTAAGTAGATGAATGTTTAATGTATTGTGGGCATAAACTGACGACAAACTGATGACATTCCTGTTCTGGAGATGCACAGCTAATCAAAATTATTTTCTGCAATAGTTCCTGTGATGTGAGGCATCAGTGAAAATGACAGCACAGTGAAACTAAGTCAATTTACATGGTACAGATCACTAGTCTTGCACTCATGGAACTGCATTGAAAAAAATGGATGGTAGCAAGAAAATGAAAATCTGACTGCATGATCACCTCATCATCACCACCACCACCATCATCATCATATAAAATAAGTGAAATACTATTGCAACACATAAGAGCTTTACTTCATGGTATACACTAAGTGTTATGTTCTTCAAAACTGTTAAATACAATGTCTGGAAGAAATAATATTTTCACTAAAACTGTTAAAAATTATGGATATTTCAAATATTCCAATGGCAGCTTTGTCTTTTAATTGAAGAAGTTGGGCCATTGATCGGCATATCATATTTCTAGGCCTTTTGGTGTACATGATAACGGTAATCCTTTCATCCAAACTTTGTTTTCCCTTTTTTTAGAACTTGATATTTTCTCAAGTAGAATCCTATACTTTTTTCAGATTTGAATCACAGGTATTTCAGGTCTTCACCGTTCTATAGTGATTAGCAATTTAAATTGCTGTCATTGAATTATTAAAACGAAACAGTGTTATATTTATTTCCTCCATTTGTCAAATTGTGGCTATCTGTAGCTGGGCTTCACCTCCAAGCCTCGGTAAATTGCAACAAGATACATTGAGCAATGAGACATTGTATAGATTACAAGTTATGGTGGTGAAAACATGAACACATCACATCCCACCCACTCCCTTTGACGCATGAAACAACACTGAAACAAATAAAATTGTGCACGTGGGGGACGTTGGAGCAAGTTGGACAGTATGATGACTGTGCCAAGCAAGACAGCACGAGGACTGTACGCAGCTGGACACCACCATTATTACACCATACTTCCCCGTACCATGAACCCCAAACATGGCGTACACCCGTAGGTTGATTCACTTGGTGTAACTTGCACTGGAACAGCATCGGGTGTCTCTCCGGCGAGCCGCTGTTCCTAGATGGTAGCGCACCAAAAAGATTAAAAATCTTTCCCACGGGAAAGATGAAAATATATCGTTCATTCGTGAAAGCAAGTGGTATCTTCATCGAGATTTTACAGTGCTTAACACATTCACTGCTCATACATGTATTTACTTTTTTCTGGTATATTTTCCCATGTTATTTTCCCAGTTTTCATCCAGTAAAATATTTTTACAAAATTTTCTCCTTTGTTCTTGGTACCACGGAACATAGTGTGTAAATATATAACAACTGAGATACTAATGAGCTTCGAAACGAAAATCTTACACGTAATATTTTGAATGGGCACTGGACTGTCTGGTATACTGGTGACGGTAGATTTAAGAATGACAAGACATTCCAGTTTCAAGAACTATTGTTACGGTACTGACAGGCAATATGTTTCTTTAAAACAGCACTGATGAACTCATCGGTTTTGCAAGCATTTTAGAACTAACACTTTCTTTACCTGTTTAATTCTGGTGTCCAGAATATTCACACACTTTACAGTCTGATGAGCTTACCTGTAATGTTCCTTTCACTGTCACCAATATAAATACAGAGCATTCAAATGACAAATACTTCAAAACAAACATCATTTATCATCCAAAACCATAACTCGGGATGTAAAAATTAATTTATGAGGATGATATCAAAATTGGTATAACTTTCTTACTGCTACAACCACATCAAATTTGCCTCGCAGGTAAGATTTCAAATGTTCGTGGGTAATTGTACGATAAATGCGATTTTCTTGTTACCTGGTAGTTGCTAAAAGTACGGACACTACTGGGACACTCTGTTATATTTTATAATCCAATATAAAAGCTTTACATAAAAACAACCTATGTTTTGTAAATATCAATGCAATTCTTTGTAGAAACACAAAATATCAGTGGGACCGACGAAATCGATGTATTACTCTTGAGTAGCTTCTACGTGGTTTGTCTGTGGAGAAAAAGATTAAAATATTATTATTTGCACATGATTTACATGACGGAAATGTCCTTTATCATAAGTAGAAGGTTACAGCTTCTTTTGTGTACATGTTTTGAAGTTCTGCCTGAATAAGATGGTGTTACTTAAGTATCTGTCAGTGGTGTTACTTTTGATGAAATTGAGATATAAATAATGATGTCTCCCCATAGTTCCAAAAGTTTTCACTAGGAAGAGGTACCGAAGGAAGCTGCAGGAGGGCGCCATTGGTGTAATTACCATGCTCATTACATTTCTTAAAATTTTGACAATATATTATGTAAAAAGTGAGGGTATGTTTATTCACTGTCAGTGGTGTTGCCATTGTGATTCACGAGAAATGTAAATATTTGAAGAAAAAGTTTCCCAAACATGAGAACAGTGTGCTTGAGTGCCCAATGCTGTTGTGGGTGTTCAGCCTGGAACAAGCAGATAGGATCAGTCAGTGTTTTTTCCTGAGTTGTCAGTGGTGTTACACTCAGTGGTATTATCGCCACTGGGATAACACCATTGACGTAAATATAACACCACTGACTGTAAAGACAAACTGTTTTATCACTGGACAAATAACTCCAGAAATTGTGAATTGTATTTTCCCTTTAGGGGCCGAAAGATTTCCAAACTATTTAACTATAGTATGGTTATTTTATACAATGTGCGGCCTTATATGACGGCTTGAATTAGTTCACCAGATGACACTGAAATTTTGTTCTTTTTAAAAATGATATTTATATCAGTTGACTTGTCAGTTAGCTGAGCTTATAGGATGGCTTGTCGTCCGTCCGTCATCCTTCTATCCACAATACAAATTTTCGACTTCTTCTCCAAAACCGTTGGCCAGATTTATTTTAAACTTGGCAGGGGATGTCCGATGGATGGGTCTCTACCAAGTTTGTTCGAATGGTCACGTTTCAGTGATTTTTAGATTTTTTTACCGTGATTTTGGGGGGGGGGGGTCTTTTTGTGGGAAAGTCTTAAAAAAATCTTCTCCAAAACTGCTCATCGACTGCTTTGATATCACACACAGACACTCTTAGTAAGGTGGCGCTTCAATTTTATCTTATTTTTTTTATGATTTTTGGTGTGTTTTTACTATTTGCGATTTCTTCTCCAGAACCGTTCATCAGATTAAGCGGAAACATGGTGGATGTGTTTCTTGAAGAAGGTTCAAACAAAGCTGTCACTAGGTGGCATTGCTTTGGATTTCTGGTTTTTAACGATTTTTTCAATTCGGGTACATATCGGTAAATGCACCTTTCCTATTGATAACTATATAAGTCAATGGGCATTCTAATGCTAATTCATGTATTCGACTTCTCCAAAACTGTTACCCAGATTGTGTTCAAACTTGGTGGCAATGTACCTTCGGTAGGTTTTTACCCGGTTTCTTCAACGGTCACGCTCCAGTGTTTTGGGGATTTTTTATGGTTTTTTCTTTTGTTTTTTTTTTTTTTTTTTTTTTTTGGGGGGGGGGGGCAAATCTTTACCAAAGAAACCACTCACCCAATTACTTTGTTATCACACAGACACTCCTAGAGACTGCTGGGATTTCTGATTTTTGATGATCTTTACAATTTGGGTACTTAATCGGTAAATGCTCCTTCCCTATTGATTACTATGTAAGTCAATGAGCATTCTAATGCTCATTCACATTGAATTCGACATCTCCAAAGAAACCGTCGTCCAGATTGATTTCAAACTTGGTGGCAATGTACCTTGGATGGGTCTCTACGAGATGTGTTCGAATGGTCATGCCTCTTCGAATTTTGCATTTTTTATTAATTTCTTTGCTCTATTTTGGGGGCAAATCTTAAAAGATCGCAAGGGGGTAAGAGATCGCAAGGGTGTATGTACATGTCAGCTGAGCACAGGACTGTCACAGTCCTCTTGTTTATGATTTTTTAAGTTTTAATTTCATTTTTTGAAAATCTTTTATAAAGTTTTAGCAGGAAAGTTTCACATGTCAATTTCTTATAATGATTATGACTAAAATCATTTTGGCCAGATTTATGTTAAACTTGGTAGCGGTGTACCTTTGATAAGTGTCTACTTATTTTGTGCAAGTGGTCAGGCATCGGTGATTTTTGGACCTTAAGCTCATTCGCAAGGTCACAGGATAACTGACATGAAATGTACTGATAACGTGAGATCTATTTGAAGTTAGAACCTTGATGTTGCACATATTAATGTTTCTCATAAAGGTCACACTTAGACAGTACATGAGTGACCTTGACCTCATTTTGAGGTCACACTGAAACTTACATGAATTTTCAGCTGAGCATGGGCTGTTCACACAGCCGTCTTGTTTTCAACAACCACCAGCCAAATTACCATGAAAATTGGTGGAGCACCAATGTACCTTGAGTAGATTTCTACTAAATTTGTTCACAAAGGGTGGCTATGGGGTTATTTCTGATTTGCTGTGAATTTCAGCTTAATTGTATGAAGTTTGATTAATTTTCCATTTTGTTCAGAAAACCATTCTTATGAGGATTTATAGCAGATTGGTCATATCCCAAATAATTGTGCCATCTGGA
This sequence comes from Hermodice carunculata, assembly GCA_964020975.1. Taxonomy (NCBI): domain Eukaryota; kingdom Metazoa; phylum Annelida; class Polychaeta; order Eunicida; family Amphinomidae; genus Hermodice; species Hermodice carunculata. Next base: position 75,671,609 of record OZ026613.1, on the reverse strand, counting down.
TAGTATTATGATCACCATCTGAGTCTTGATCTTAATAGAAATTGTATGAAGTTTGATAAATTATTCTATTTTGTTCTACCTCACACAGAAACCATTCTTATGGGTATCTCTAAGAGATTCTGAAACTAGTCAGCATTGAAAATGTCAGTGGTGTAATACTAGTCAGAGGTGTTACAAAAAGTCATTTTATTTTTTCGTTTCTATATCTGGGACTTAATGATGTCCTTAAGGATGTTTATGGTAGCCTGTTAATCTGTTTTGGAAAGATGTATTATGCATGACACCTGTATATATTTGTTGATAATTATTGATTATACTTACGGCCAGCCCATGATGATGCACTTTCTTTGGACTTATTTTGAAATTCTCTCACTGGAATTTACAAATAATTATATCTCAGTGCAACAGTAACACAAATTCTATAACATAGACCAATTTAGCATTATAGTGGCATGCAGATTTGGCTTGTTCTGCTTTGCACTTAGCATGTAACACAACTGACAAAAAAAAAGACATTCCTCCCACACCTAAGACAATTATTTAAGTATATTAGTTTATTCATCAAACTCTAATGTTGACACTACAGTGTGCTGTTGACTTCCAGTATTCATATGTTTAACTTCCGTGTTTCAAACAAAATGTAGGTTATGCAAAATCCTTGAATTTGGAATAAGGCACTTACCGTAGAATTACCCTCCTCCATTTTAAGACAAAACATTGAAATTGTGGAACGACACATTTTGTCATATATAAACTGCTGACGTATTTTTTTAAATTCAGCCTCATAAATGTGTTTTTATATTGAAGTAATATGGTTTGTCTTTTTCTGAACTGCACCATCGTACTCAGGTGCCCCATAAATTTAAAACCATTATTGAATTGTAGTATATACTGTGATTTGACCCAAAAATAAGCATTAAAGCATGTATTGGCCTACCTGGCTAACAAACTGTCAATTGTGTACACTGAAGTTTTCTCTAAGAAACAAACTTGCTTACCATTATGATCGCTTCAGACTAAACGTGACGCAGAATTTTGCATGATTTTTATGATCATGGCGACGGAACCCAATGCATGCTTGCACGCCTCTGAGACTTTGACGCTAAACTGATGACATCATCGCCGAAGCTTTCTACTGCTATACAGAATTCCTAAACTAATCTCAGTTATGTTACATGCAAGCAATGTCACACGTTTACATTTGATTTTACGTTATTAAACTGAAAAGCGAATAGGGAGCGGGAGGAGCACATATGATCTCCGATGAGTCTCGTTTCCGTTTCTATCTCAACTTGCGAATGTGTACAAACCCTAATGTGCTCATAGATTGATCCAATTTTTATTTCCAATACCCAGATTTGGAATATATTTTAACTTATCACACCAACATTATTCCCAATGAAGTGACAAAGTGTCTTGCTGTAGGCTTGGAAAGCTCCTTGACACCAAGAACTAGTAAGTTCAAAACTCACACACACAAATTATAGCCTGCGACACAAAAACAACTTATTATGAGCTGGAAGGAATTATCCGTTGCTTTGGGTTCAGGCCTATAATTTGTGAGGAATTGCAGAGTTGTCCCTACTACCTCCTATGTGTTACTTCTCCCAGGTACAAAAAGCCACCTGGTCACCATAAAGTTATACGAGACGCATTGTAGCCTATGATGTTTACTCGTGTGCTTATTGCTTGAACCTATAGTATCCATTATCTAAATCATGAATAGATTTTAACTTCCTGTATTAACATTAGTCCCGATGAAATGACCAAGTTTCTTGATGTAGGCTGGGAAAGCTCCTTGACACCAAGAACTAGTAAGTTCAAAACTCACACACACAAACTATAGCCTGCAACACAAAAGCAATTTAGGAACTAAAATAAAATGATCCATTGCTTTTGGGTTCAGGCCTATATTTTGTGAGGAATTGCAGAGTTGCCCTTACTACCTCCTATGTGTTACTTCTGCCAGGTACAAAAAGCCACCTGGCCACCATTAAGTTTTACGAAACGCAAACTGTAACCTATGTTGATCCCTCGTGTGCTTATTGGTTGAACCTATAGTATTCATTACCCATATGTGGAATATATTTAAACTTATTGTATTAACATTGTTCCTAATGAAACTACCAAGTTTCTTGATGTAGGCTGGGGAAGCTCTTTGACACCAAGAACTAGTAAGTTCAAAACTCACACACACAAACTATAGCCTGCAACACAATAGCAATTTATTATAAACTGGGATAAAAGGATCCGTTGCTTTTGGGTTTAGGCCTATAATTTGTGAGGAATTGCAGAGTTGTCCTTACTACCTCCTATGTGTTACTTCTCCCAGGTACAAAAAGCCACCTGGTCATCATAAAGTTATACGAAACGCATACATTAGCCTATGAAAAACATGGTTTGCGATATCTATTGTCAGTGGCCTATCATCCCCCAAACTGTGGAATACTTCCGTACACATTGCCTCCTAATTTGAACACTCAAAGGGCCAGATGCCTACATGCAATTAATGGTCATGCGTTCTCATTTCTGGTCCTTGTATCTACAATCCAAAAATAACGGTTTCTGTTATTCCTGTTCATGCGTGCAGAGTTTTTTTTAATACTACAACGCACTCTTCTACATGTTACTGGATAGATCGATTCAAACAGGAGAAAATGAATCTGAATTTTAAAAGCATGTCACAAAATTGCAGTCATGAATTGTGTCTCGACGATAGTCGGACCTTCACTATATAAGATTAGGAATGAAAAAAAAACGGGGAATATACAATTTATTTGAAAAATTCATGTCACACCAAGTTGACAGTTTTGCAAAGGAAAAGATTATTCAGATCAATTTACAGTGGACCAAAAAATGATGGTAGGACTAATATAGTGATGCGATTTCGGTGACGGTTTTTAAAAAAGATTTTGCTGACCCACTAACTCACTAAAAATCATAATAAAATACAAAATCATCGAGGCGTGGCCATTTGAATGATATTGGAAGAGACCCATCTATGGTAGAAATGTAAGTATTTACCGACAAGTACCCAAACTGTTAAAAATTTTTAAAATCAGGGATCCACAGCAACAATACCTGGCAAACAGCTTGGTGCATTTTCACCACAATCTGAGTGTTCTGGTTTAAACATATTTATTTCCAAAAATACAATTGGGAAATAGGGACGTGCCCTATATACATCCCTCTTGCACATAAAGAAAATAGGAGGAGAAACTGACATGTCACTGTCATAGAAGATGAGCAAACTCCAAAGGGTGACATCACAGTACAAAAACAGATAGAGTGGCGCCGAAACACGTGTTCAAAAGAAACAACAATACAGAACGCCACAGACAGGGAAAATGGTTTTGAAGTACGCCTACTCTCCAGCAAACCAATAAATAGTGTAATGAACTCCTTGAATACCCTGTACTAGAGCCTATGTGACTGCTCCCAGTCTACTTGTTGCCTTAATGTAATCGTGGACTGCATCGAAAATTGTTTCGTTTTGCTGGGTTGTGCATGTTTTTGAGCCATATAACAGAGTCGAAACTATAAAGGGTGTAAAAGGAATTACATGTACTTTAGAATGTAGTACATTTCTAGCGGTTATATAAAAGGGACATTCGCAAAAATAGCGAAAAGTATGCTCTCTGCCATTGCTACAGGCACACATGGGAGTTTCTGTCAGGCCTTTCTTGAAAAGGTCAAAATTAAGCTTGCTGCGCCCAATTCGCAAACGCTCATGGGATATAGCAAACCTTCTTTTGCCCCGATAAAAAAGTTTGTTTACACTTTTTATATCCCGATTCCGTTTCATCTTGAACTCGGACAGATCCTCAGAACTTCTCACATCTTCGGGTAAATTGTTCCATACCCATATAGCTGAAGGAAAGAATGACGAATTAAATAAGTTTGTTCTTGAGCGAAAAAGTGATATGTTCCTCCCTGATCTTACATTATATCTATTTCTTTCGTTGACAGAATCAGGAATAAGATTCCGTAAGTATTGTGGAGCGTACCGGCAAATAATTTTTAACAATAGGATCAATTTGCTTTTTTCGCGTCGTACCGAAAGTTTTTCAATTCCAGTTTCTTCACATAATAGATGGTGATTAGGCCCCAGAGAAATTGTATTGCCACTAGTATTGTTCATCTGCAATGAAAATAATATATGTAAGTGCCAATGATTCCTGTGAAGCCATCTACAGACATCCATTTCCAAAATAAAGTACATAGTGACAACTACTTTTCCACTTTTACATATGGTCATACTATTGTATATGTATAATTCTTTATATGTGATCATGCAAAATGTGTGCCTTCATTTTTAGGTTACCATTCTGCTCGTTAATCTCGTTACATTTCTATTAACGCCCACCAGGCCTTGTCTCCTGAGGTGATGACTGCTGATTTGCTGCAATTTATACACACACACGTTGAAAACATTTCTTAACTGATCCCAGTGGAATCATAATTTATCGGCTATTTTCAACTACCTTATCAGTATGATCATAAGACAACACAGGAATTTGACTGTCATACTTCTGTGCCCTTTCGGCTATGTAAAACACTGTAACTTTAACTCATTTGACCCTTTGTCTCATCAACATGATCAAGCTTGCTTGGCAATTGGGCTGTGAAGTAGCCGATGGTGCCATCAAGTACATATCCATCAAAAGTTGGACATACCTGTTTACAAGAACCGACCCAAAATATAAAAAGAAAATCACATCGGCGACTACGATGCGTAGTGCGTCATTCCTCATCCAGGGAATATCAGTGGATGGCAACTTGTTTTGTGCAATTTTTAAGCATAATTCAAGATTCAAATCAGCTTTATTTGACTCGAGCAACAAAAAAAAATAAATGTCAGTAAATATGAATGTTAGGGAATAAACCAGAGATAATTCAAAATCATAAAAGCGTCACGCAAATTTTCACAAAATTTGACCATTTGGTGAAATTTTACAGTTCTGTTTCAATTTGTTGGCACAAAAATGAATTTAATGTGTCTTTAATATTAGTTCAAATAACTACCACCAGTTGCGCCGCCATGACTCCATATATCTCAGTGGGCTGCATGACAACTGCGTTATAGTAGAAAAGAGCAGACTATCCTTCGCCGCCATGGTCAAATTAGTCCACGTTTCACAATGGGTATTGCTTATACATTGCTTTTACAGATATAGCCTTTTAATCATTGCATTATTATTCTCAGTGTGTTGCTTGGTATTATGTAAATAAATATTTAGTGCACTCTCTGATAATACTTTAGGTGAATCTGATTTTAAAATAATGTCATGTCTGTACATTGTGTGACACGCTATTGACTGGGATTATCGGTGCCATTACAATGTACATGTTTTCAATGGATGAGTGGATTCTGTTCTATTCTGTCCAATAGTCAATATAACTATAGGGATGCCACTGCAGAATTGGCAATCAGTTCTCTCAATCCTCCTTGGTTCTCTGCTCTGCTGAAGTACTCCTTGATTTTTCAGCCGATCCACTCTCTGATGTTTTCTTCCCACCTTTTGTTTTGGCACTCCCTTTTTCTTCCTTCTGGTACTGTGCTTTGCCAGACTCTTTTGGCTGGTCCTGATGATTTTTTAACATGATATACCACTTTAGTTTGCTCTTCTTCAAGGTAGTCAGCAGGTCTTTGTAAGACTCGATGGCTTGTAGTCTTCTCCTTACTTCTTTGTTAGTGATGTGGTGTTTGTATGAGATGTGGAATACCTTTCTGAAGCATCTCATTTCTAATGCCTGCCTGTATCCTTTTCTCAAGGTCTGCTGTCAAGGTCCATGATTCACAGGCATGGAGGAAGATAGAGATAACCAAGGAACGCATCAATCTCATATGTGAGCTGAATGTGATATGTTTGTCATTCCAGGTTGGCTTCAGTTTGTTTAGTGCTCCTGTTATCTGTGCTATCTTAAAGGAAGACAAATTATGAGGTATTGTTTAAGAAAAACAAAACCGTGTTTGTCCACTTAATATTTAAAATATAAGGACAATTTTAAAAATTACAGCACGTCTTTAGTAGGTATATCCATATGGAGGGCAATGTGCATAGATGGAGTGGCTGGTTTTTGTTTTGTTTATTTTGTTACCTGTGATTAATAGATACTATAAAATTGACTCGCTTTCAATTTTATTTGATGGATTTTTTTCATTATAGGCCCTTATAAAATAATAAAGCAAATGTTTGATGTGCACACATAGGAATATCTAGGTGTAGGATGATAAAATGTGGTACGAATATTGCACCGAGCCGGTCGTCACTAGCTTGCTACAAAAAGAAGGGTCGAAACCAATATTTGAGTTACATCGGACTTTGCAGACTTTATTTTGCTTCAAATGTTCTCTTACATGTCTTCACTTTGACTACTATGACCCTTCCATCCATCCTGGGATAGCTTGCCATTGACTATCGGGCCGTTGGTCATCAGGTTCCAGTACAAAATCATCACTTTTGAAGGTATGATAGACAGCCTGCAATTTTGGCCTCATCTGCAAATTTGCTATATATTCACGTGTCCAGCGTTTACAAAACGTATCGGACAAATGTCTTACTTGTCTCCGTCTCCTCCTGCAATACAAGGTGTGTTTATTGGTCTGACCTGCATGCAAATCTGAGTCCGGGCTCAATAATAATAAATGATTAGCCGTGAATGCTTCAAAGTCATTGACATCATCAGAAACTCGAGTCAGAGCAGAGGTCTGCTATTCATTTATCTGCTCGACTTGGCAAGATAATGTGAGCAAATCCTCTTTACTAAATGCCTGCTCTCCCATCAAGTTACACAACCGTCGTTTGGCAGTTTTGACTTGTCTTTCCAAGACACTTCCCATCTGAGGAGCTGATGGGGGTTAAATCGCCATTCCATATCGTTCTTCAAACAGAACGTTTTTACCTACTTCTTATCTAAAAACTCCATAGCAGCCTTTAATTCGCGATAAGAGCCCGTGAAACGGTTGCCATTATCGCATCTAAGTGGCATCGGTTTTGAACGCCTATTTATGAATCTCGTCAATGCTTGAATAAAGCTATCTGTATCTAGAGACTGCAATATTTCCAAGTGTACTGCAATTATTTTTAAACATGCGAACAAACAGCCGTATATTTTCACTATAACACGGCCACGTTTAATGTGGAATGACCCAAAGCAGTGTACCCTATTAGCAGAAAAGGAGACATCTGAAGGTGTGATTCGATCAACACGTAGATCTGCCATTTTCGATTTCCCAACTTTACCATGCTATATTTTGCAATACCCGCATTCCCTAATAACTTTATTTATGGCTCTGCGTCCATTAACTACCCAATATGTGGACCGTATCTCAGCGAGCGTATATTCGGTCCCAATTGGCCTACTGTATCATGCATGTTTCTGATAATTGGCGATACGACCTCGTGACCTTTGGGCAATATTATATGATGTTTGAAAGTGGTTGCAAATGGCCCGTTTCCAAAATGACCGCCGACACAAAGTAACGCATCAGACATGATAGGGTCTAGTTTTTTTCAAGTAGCTGCTCTTAGAAACAGGTTTATCTGCTTTCAACAAATTGATGACTTCAGCAAAACTTTCTTGCTGAACATGCTTGAGATTTTTCTACCTCAGCATTCCGCGGTTACTGATAGAAATCTTCGGTGCGTTACACCCTGTAAAGATTTTGTGTCTTTTCTTTTTTCTTGCTTTTAATACCAACGCTTTCTTTACTTTCAATAGCCAAGCAACAACTTTCATCAATTTATAGAAACATGAGTACTTAGACCACAACTCAGCCAAGGGCGTAGGCTCATCTGTCATTGTAACATTCCATTCTAACCTACTCCATCTCAATTCTGGATCATCAGACGAAATGGATTCTACATTTATTTGCTTGGGCCAATGCTCGAGCATCGAGCATATAGCAACTGGCAATCAACTCGACCATCTTTATCTGTCGTCCGTAAGTAAGATGTCACAGCTACCCCCTCTAAACATGCGTCCGAAACGTGGCATAATTCATATTTGACAATGTTTTCCAAGGAGGATACACGTCTGTGAATTTTCATTTCCCATAAGTGGCAAAAATCAATTAAACACGACGTCCATCTATCAGTCAAATCTTCTGGTATGCGCTCGTCGCACCCATAACCTCGTCTTGTCAATTCTTGTAATACCTGCTTAGCTTGCAGCGTGTAAGGAGGAAGGACTACACAGACCCAGGGGATCATACATAGAGTTAACAACACTCAGCACGTCCCTCTTAGTGGCTTTCCTTCCCTTGACTATTACGTCATACACCTGTTGGTCCTAGTCAATATTCCTCTGTACACCAAGTACAGGCTGTATGCGAGCAACTAAGACAGTGCAAGATTTGTGTGCCCGTTCACTTTCCGTAAATGAGATCCATCACTTCCCTGGAGTTGCTGACCTATTTCGTCTACCGAAATCCTCCCGAGGTCACAATTTTTGTCACATCTGTAGCCACTTTAACGGCCATAGCTTCATTGGCCACAGACTTCACAAAATCGCCAAGAGCAAAGTCATTCAGGACAGAGTCTGCTATATCAGAATTGTTCTTGTGGCTTTGATCTTGTGCTACTCTTTGCAGTGCAAAATTAGCAGCACTAGGCCTCCAAAAACTGCCAAACAAATAAGTGTTCATTCGTACAATTCATCGCCATCGGGCCACCATATAAAGCTCAACACATCCCTGTCAGTGGGAAAGACCCTGAGTCTCATATAAACATGGCTTCCATATCAGTGGTCATAGCTACTGGATACTGTCGAAACCTAATGAGTACTCCAACAGTTAGCTAAATTGTTGGTCAAGCCCGGTCCCTGCAACACATTGAAAGAGGTAATGTCATGTGTACTTACACAGTGAAACACAATTCTAAGCTTTCCCGGTTTCTTGAGATGCCGGACTGGGTGATGCGCTAATTACAACACCCTTCCGTCTTGTGTATTAATTTCATATTTAGGAACCTTTTCTGTATATCGTTCTCTCAGTAATTTACACATTTCAGCAGTATATTTTGTTCTCAACTGTTCGTTACGTGTCAGTCTAGCGTTAGGGGAGTTTAATTATTTTTCTCAGCGGCCATTTTATTGCCAGGAATGTTGGGATTAACAGACTTAAACGGGATAGGTAACTGATAGTGACCATCAATTTTCTTGATTGATTTTTCCCATAAAGAAACAACCTCTCTGTCAGTTATTGACCACCCCTTTTGTCATATCATATGCCATTTCAGGTGTTTCGATCTGCCATAAATTTGCCAAATGTGACTCTCTTCCGTCATGTCATGAGTCATTGTAAAATTAGCTGACTTGTCAGCATTAACGCCTGACACAGCACCAGTGTCCACCATAATATGGTCCTTACTGCATGGGGAGAACCAGGAGCTCCCTCTCCAATCTCTGCGGGAATTAAAGCTTGTGGAGTATCATGGCCTATTAGTAAAATTAATGTATCTTGCCTTTTTCTACCCTTGGTAATTTTATACCTCCCAGATGAGGCCACGTCTCGGTTTCGACTTGCTCAGCCAGGCATCCCTTACAAATATTCATGTTGGGTTTAACATTTACTCTATTTAATGTCAAAGGAGCAAAGCTACCAGTCAGATCAGAAACCTTAGTCTTTATACTTTTAAAATTAACCACAGTTTGTTCTGCTGTCAAAGAACTCAAAGAAAGTTTTTCATATTTAGCTTTAAGCCCCGGCTTCTTAGCTAGATAACTTGAACAAAATGAGGAATTTGACCCCGTGTCAAGAGCATATGTCACAAATGATTTATGACCACCAACAGCGGTTACTTTGGCACTATAGAGAGGGGTACACAGTGAGACCCCTCGCCAATCACATTTAACACTAAATATTTTCGCCATTAGTATTATTCACACAATAACCTTGTGGTATTACATGCATCTGTTGATTCAAGCGTCTGCTGGTCAGATCGAAATTTATTTGACCTTTGACCTCCCTGTAGTAGCCTGTTGTGTGCGTTATCGCAACTGGTAACATTACACTTCATTTCCCATCCACACTTGTCATATAGGTGTGGCCTGCTTTCGGGCAATTAAAACAAAGTTTGTTTACTTTAACGAACTCGTGTCTATTCTTTACAGTCATATATTTAAACTTGTTACGCTTGTGTAAGGCATGCTGCGAATTACATATTTTGCACACATTTCTATTCTCTTCTTTAGCAGCTTGCCTCCAAAGCAGACCGAATCTGCGTACTTTTTTCTACAACGATGGGGTCTGTCCTTCTTTGACAAGGTCACTGTTTTAGCGTTGGAAAAGTGACCCAGTTGGTAATTGGTTGAGTATGGTTACCAGGGAAACAGGCTTCAGTGCACTAGGGACCAGAGGCTACCACCGGTCTAGGCGATAATGATGAACTTTTGATTGGTGTCTCAGTCTAGAGAGAGGCTCAAAGTATAGTTTTGTTTCCCTGACTATAAACAAAATCCTGTCGAAGAAGGGCAGACCAAGTGTGGTAACACGAACTTGGTCTGCTTTGCAGGCAATTAGCAGCCTGCGTATTGTACACTTTAAATCTGTCAACTTTACCCTGCTTGCTCTCACTCTCACTCAATTGAGATTTATTGGCAGACATGCCGAAAACAGGATTACGCTTTAACTCAGTTTATTTTATTGTTCACCTCAGTGACCCTGCCAGCAAAATTTGATACTTCTACACACTGCCGTAAATCGTCAGCATACTGCTGTAAACCTTTACCCTCATTTGCCTCTATGATACCACCTGAAGTGACTTTTTACCCAACTCTGGATTACGTCAAATTCGTCACCACACATTTATATTTATAATATGCCTTGCTCTTTGATAACCTTCACTTTGTTCCATATCTATGCAAGTACTAACCAAATCTTTTGCCTTACCTTCACACGCATTGATCAGATGTAATAACTTGGTTTTGCTATGTCAAGTTCATAAACACTCTCGAATGCATCAATAAATGCCCAAAATATAAGCTTATCCCCGATGAAGTTCGGCATTTCAACTTTAGGGACGTTCATGATGGCAAGCATTTTTTGTTGCTGGATTTGAATGTGACGAATTATAGATAATAGGGCATCCAATTGGCTTTTAGTATTGCCAGCAACAGTGTGGCATCTGCAGCCAGTCAATTCATGAGCATCTGTTTGTCATTTGGCGGTAGATGGCTTCGCCGTCGTCGCAGGTATGAGCAGTTCCTCTATTAAGTCCTCTTGGTCAAGGTTCTGTTCATTTTCAACTTCTTAAAGTGCCTATCTCTTGCCATGCTCCACGACAGCTTGGATAGCAAGTTCAATGCTCTCCCTTTCTCGATTTAACTCCAGTTGAGGTCTTTCGAAGTGTTGTTTTACTTTCAACAATTCCTGTCTGGCCTTTGTTGCCTTTTCCTCGGCCAGTCAACATTTCTGTCCGGTACGCGGGTTACCCAGTACCCGACAGAGCCTTAATAAATAGACAATAGAAAACCACCGTGCGCAGTCAGAGTGGGAGGAACTCTTTCCACATGCTTCACTGGCCGTGAATCGAGCCCGGGCCGCAGAGGTGGAAGGCGAGCCTGTTGTAGCTCCGCCAACCGTGTACCCATTATGCCACTTGTGCCGAGAAAATATAAAAAGTACAGAAATAGCAACGGACCTGGTTCAGATGACAGTTAAATGCTTAAACAGCACGAATTGGTTATACTGATTTTTGCAGGTAAAAAATATGTAGTGACATATCAGCCAATGTACATCAAAAAGGAACTCTTTCTCTTCCTTACTTCAATTCTGAATTAATATTTGCAAGATGCGTATAAGTACACTTGCAAGACCTCGAATATGAGTCACAAAATAATTAAGGCAAAATATTTCATGTTACAAATAAAAGAATCAGTACCCGACCTTACTATATAAATATTGGGATTTTATGTGAAGATTCCAATTCCTATATTCACTATTAAACCATTTTTGTTACAAAGACTAGGTTCTGATCCTTATTTTGTAAAACAAAACTTAGGATCACATATCGGATAATTTCTGTCCTACTATTTGCGATTTGTCTTTTTACCTAAGATCTGACATGCCGTTCATGCATAAAAGGTTTAATAGGCCTACTACCGTATTCACCCTAACAGTTGCACCCTCTTGTACAAATATGACAGTACAATATTGAAATGGCAAACACTATTACACAGACAGACAGACAGACAGACAGACAGACAAATAGACAGATAGATAGATAGATAGATAGATAGATAGATAGATAGATAGATAGATAGATAGATAGATAGATAGATAGATAGATAGATAGATAGATAGATAGATAGATAGATAGATAGATAGATAGATAGATAGATAGATAGATAGATAGATAGATAGATAGATAGATAGATACAGGACTTCAAATTGAGAAATAGAGGATGAAGGTATTGAATCGGTAAGTGAACTTACACATATTAAGTGTCCTTAACAAAAATAAAAAGTGTGATTACCAGCCAAAAATTAATATTCCTCATATTTTAGCCTTCCAGAATTCTTTATGTACTCATGCTCATTTATGTACAGCTTGGAAAATATTTCCGTTCCTGTCGTTTGTAATTCCTTTAACACTATTTCCAAAAAAGGCAAAGTTCCTAACTTGAAATTTCCACAGGGTATGATATTTATTGATAGATCATTCCTTAACAAGATATATTTATTACACTGAAAGAAATAATGACAAATGTTTTCTATACCTGGGCCACATGAACATAAAGGTGAGTCTAAAACACCCATTCTGAAGAGGTCACTATTCAGCTGACTACAGACCATCCTCATTCTGGCATGAAAAGCTGCAATTTTCCTTTCATCAGTAAAAATCGTTACATTTGGGTTTGGTTTGGTTCAGTTCCCTCTTAAAATATTTCAGATGATCAATATTTCTAACAGATCTAAGTAGCAAATTTCATTCGCGAATGGTAGATGAAAACGGGGTTGTAGCTGGTGTTTCGTTTGGCCTCTATGGCCCGTACTTCGTTAGTTCTGAACGAAACTATTTCAGGTCATAGTTTGTGAACATATCCAGGAGCAAGTCCATAATAATCTTGAACAACAGTACCAATTTTTGCTTTCGTCTACGATTCTCGCAATTTTTCACATCTTGTCTCAATATAGATCTGTTCAATACTTGTTTGGGGGAGCGCCCCAGTCACTACCCGGGCAGCATTCAACTGAACAGTTTCCAGTTAATCTCTGTTATGTTGTGTGCATCCATCCCAGACTACGCTTGCATAATCAAGACAAAGGAGTACAAACGAAAAGTAAAGTGATTCCAACGTTTTCTTGTTGAATTTGCACTGTAAACGTTTAAGGATACCAACTATCATTAGGTATGGAAACCATGTGGTTCACATGAGTTGACCATGAATGATCTACAGATAACCAAACACCCATGTGCTTATGTACAGCAACATTTTCAATGTGCTTATGATTGAATATCAGATTGGGATGATCTACAGATTTTGTTTTCTTGCTAACTATTATTGATTTAGTGTCATTGGGGAAAAAGGAGACAAGCCACTGATTGGGCCATTGTGACAATGAATCTAGGTCTTGGTTATTGACTCCGCTGATTCAACTGGATCATCGTCTGTAATATATTATGTCGTATCATCAGCAAAAATACGTATCTCTGAACTAACAATTTCAACTTTATCATTGACATATACAAGGAACATTAATGGCCCTAAAACTGATCCTTGTGGGACGCCTGCTTTGATGTCATCCCACTACGAGACCTGACCCTGAATAACCACTCTCTAGGTTCTTGCATTAAGATAGTCGTCCAGCCAGTGAAGTAAAGGACCACGACATCCAGCAGTTTGTTGTTCATGTGTCAAAGCTGGATGGTGCATCCTATCAAAGGCTTTCTTAACATCGCAAAGTATCACTTAGACTTCCTTTTGAAGATCAACTGCCTTAGAAAACTCGAGATACAAAAATACTAACTGATTAACTGTACCTTCTCGGGGCACGACTCCCGACTGATTCGCAGGCAGTACACAATTATTTCGTAGAAAATTGAATTTATATATATATATATATATATATATATATATATATATATATATATATATATATATATATATATATATATTTTAAATAAGCACGTTCATAAACTTTCCCTGCACAACTCAACACAGAAATAGATCTATAATTGGAACATAATTCGGCTGCACCCCCTTTGAAAATTGTGGTTACATATGTCATTTTCCATTGTGAAGGAAATTTACATTCCAGCAGGGAAAAACTAGATACCAGAAATTCGTTATCAGAAGCTACACTCCGAATTTGGGACATCCACAGGGTTATAATCTCCGTCATTTTGTTCAGCAGGAAACCCTAATAGAAGACACACCCTGACTTCAGGCTGCTAAGTTATAGTTATCAAGGTGAAAAGTTTCGACCCCAGTTTCATGTGTACCACACGCGCAAATTTTGCACTCTATATGACCATTCTACGTTTTTCCTTCCCTTCATTGTCACGTGTTTTTACGCCATTTTATCAATATTACAGAAGCATGTTATTACCTTTCTTTATGTCTTTGGCATTTATATCAATAAACAAAGTGTGCATGTTAAGAATGCAACCCTTCTATTATTACTTGACCTTGTGTTCTCGGTATGTCTACTCATCAAGCTAACATAATAGCTCATCGGGTTATGGAGCAGGGAAAACTCTATATTAGAAGACGCACCCTAACTTCATTGTCTTTAATTTAGAAAATAAAAAGATGTATCATACTACTAGCCGCGACTTCAATTGGAATTTTTACGGTAGTCTTGCAAGGGAAGGTGCAATTATTGGAACCGCCTGTTTTTAAAGGTAAGCCGCTAATATCATCTAGCCCACAAGCTTTGTCAATGTTCAAGGGTTTGGGGATTTCACGTCAAAGCGTCTGCCTCACGTGCTTCAGATAAGATTCATTAAAAGCTTCTGCTTTTGATTTACTGTCTGATATAACCAAATCATTAGAGAGTATGGCGGGAATTGACTTGTTTGTATTACCACACATCTAATCCATGCTTTCATCAGTTGGAAAACCAAGGTGCATTTTGTCATTTTTTTTTCAATCACATCCTTTCTAGATATTGCCGAATGATACCCGCAAATGTTTAACATGCAAACTGTTAGCATGGTAACTACGTGTGTCAAGCCTGGTACAACATTTAGTTTTTACATACCCGGCTTTTGCACTGTTGTTTTGACCGAGTACGAAACAGTGGTTGCCTGATATTTCAACGTCAGTGGCACACAAGGAGTCTGAACGTAAAATGTTCGTTTTCCGGAACTCTCATGCTGTCTTGTTGTTTTTGTTCCGAACATAAGATATACATTTTCGGCATTTCCTTTATGTTGGTGGATTTAAGTCCCCGATTCTGGAAATAAATGCCGACACAGTAAATATACTGCATAACCGTGTTGACATGGCAGTCGCACATAACTACCTCCATTGAACCATTCTTTTTTAAGAATGGAGATTTGATCGAGTGGATATGTGCGTTTCCCATTTCAGCTAGGCGACTGGTGCCAAAGGTTGCAGGTTCGAGCCCCACTCGTTTCGAACATAAAATATGGTGGAACTATAATTAGCCGATAACAATTTTACCAGTTAAGCACCACCTGAAAAGAACTTGGACACCTGTGGCACTCCCCTTATTTGCCACGGTCCAGTTACAGGTGGACCAAAAAACAAACAAACAAACAACCAAACCACCAACTGAATAAAGAAATAAATAAATAAACAAATAGATAGATAGATAAATAGATAGACAGATAGATAGATAGATAGATAGACAGATAGATAGATAAATAAATAGATAGACAGACAGATAGATAGATAGATAGAGAGATAGATAGATAGAGAGATAGAGAGATAGATAGATAGATAGATAGATAGATAGATAGATAGATAGATAGATAGATAGATAGATAGATAGATAGATAGATAGATAGATAGATAAATAAATAAATAAATAATAATTATGAGGCTGGCGAAAAGTCTGCTGCTAGTAATCTGTGCTCAGTTAAGTAACCATGCTTGCGTGAATCTTGAAATTAAGAAGTACACTTTCAGCCAAATTGCAATGACGTGCAAATTGCATTCGCGTATGGCCATAAAGTGTACTTACTTTATTGTTCGTCATCTTGAAACTTACAGGCAGCATAATTAACAACGAATAAGGGTAAATTTCAGCGTGTTTGCCTTTTTGTCCTGCACACCGTCCAGAATGCCTGCTCTTGGATATAATTTGATACCGAATATGTAAACTGGAATGTGTCTGTTTCCATCACTGAAATTACGTACATATCCGTTACAATGACATCGACAACTAGAAATACGATAGGTCCATGAGACAAGTGCACAAGTTTGTTTTACCCTCGTGCAAGCTACATTTTCAGCAAGTTTCAGAACGATCTGGGTGACACTTTTGGAAAAGACATCGAAAATGGAGCAAAACAGAAAAAAATATTTTTAAAATTACATCGCCGACTGTGGAACAAATATTTTAATACTATCACAGAAGTGCCCTTGTGCAATCTGAAACCATTGGCCTTGCAGTTTTGGAAAGATTCTTTTTCAAAGATTTCATAAAGAAATGAAAATCATAAAAATAAAAAATTAACCGGAGCATTACCATTTGAATAAACTTGGTACAGACCTACCTCAGATAGATCCCCACCACATTTCACTGAAAAATGAAACAGTCGTAAAAAATCTAAAAATCATTATAGTATGATCATTTAAACAAAATTAGTAGTAAACCACATAAGGCGCATTCCCACTAAGTTTGAGGTGAATCTCGCAACCGGGTTAGTAAAAGAGGTCAAAAATGTTAATTTCCATTCCGATTCCTACTGACGTACGTGGTAATCAATAGGAATATATGCATTAACCGACAAGTAACCGTGGTGAAAATAATTCGTTAAAAATCAGGGATCCGGAGTGTCACCAGCAAGTGAAAAAGTTTGCTTGAACTTCCACAAGCTATTTTTTATAGAATTTTAGAACAATCCAATTAACGCTTTTGTACAAAAAGTCGAAAATAGTGAAAAAAAATCGAAAAAAAAAAAAAAAACACAGCGCCAACTGTTGAACAATATAACGTCTAGGGGTCACTAGATTTGGCCCTTAGCAGTTTCGAAGCAATTGGCCTGGCGATTTTGGAGATTTCTGAAGAATTTTTTTGTTTTGAATAAAAGGAAGATCCATTAAGTATAAAAAAAACCAGTGCAGTATCATCATTTGAAAAAATGTGGTAGAGACCCATCCAAGGGAAATCCCCACCAAGTTTGAAATGGATCTGACTGATGGTTGTGCAGGAGCCGAAAATATAAATTGTGGAAGCCGACGTACGGGTGGACGGACGGACGACGGTCGAAACTGAGGTGACCGACAAGTCGGCTGAGCTAAAAACTTTACAAAAATTTTAAATACCGTATTGCTGGCCAGTAATGTCATCTTTCATTTTTTTCACAGACAAAGAAAATGTTATTTAACAATTGTAAACTTGACTATTGATTTCGGTCGACCGGAAGGTCAAATATCAGGGAATACGTGCTTTATAAGGCACGTGCCTACCAGTTTGGAACAAAGCTCCGTTATCCTTTACCTGCGAAGGGACCTTCCCTTTACCACCACTAGCCCCGCTCCGAGCGTATGCTCTCAAAACCGTGCGCCCTACACTGAGTTTGTCTTTGCAGGCAAAATCATCCCTTGAGTTTTGACTGATGTGTGACATCTACCTGGGGCGGTCTCCCTAGGGTACTTTTGGTACAAATAAACCATTGACATTACTCCCCCTTTAGACACCATTCGAAAACAGAATAAACACAAACAGGCAAAGCGGCTTTTAATAATATACTATGAATACAGTATATGTTGGCTTTTTAACATGGATATTGGTTTAGCGGTCCAAAAAATTATCTGACCCCGGATCTATATGCATTAAAATGAAAACTAACCTCCCATGGGAGCAACATAAAGTGGTTTCCCGTGCTGTGTCATCCCTAAAGTCCGAGTGAAAATTATTAGAAATGTTCCTACGGGAAACTTGGACCAGTGCGTTGCGACAGAGGGGACTCTTGACAGAGATGGGAAGGTTAAGTGACTGTTCTCCTTTAAAACGAAAATATATGAGCCAAACTGAAATAATGCTATCAGCCACAGCGGACCTGATTCAAACATATGAATGATAGATGAGCTGGGTGAATGCATAACAAACATTCGGTGCTCCGGTCGCGCCGATGAGAGGAAATTAGAATGTTTGTGTCATTTGGTAAATTGACTCTCCACGGCATTTATGGGTGGAACATGCAAAAGCAACGCCACAGGTCCCGGATAAATATTTGAAGAAATCACGTAAATGTGGGATCATCATGGTACATTTTCGAGGGCGTTTAATCTTAATGTTTACTTTGTCGCGTCTATGAAAGTGTACAACAAGGCAATAATGGCTTATTGTTGTCCTCATGAACTGGAAAAATATCAGAAAGTCATTACTGAATTAGCACACAGACTAGGTTACACGCCATCATTTTTGACGGGTTAAATGAAACTGTGGAGAATATTATAGGTGTGCTCGTTGGCAGAGGCCAGCAGTACAAGATACTTGGATATGGACAAAGAAAATATTGCTATGATTGTCTAGGTAACTAGCTTAGAAGATAGATAATATTGGCGATGATGCTGAGCATCCGATGCATCGTGAGCTTTCTCTATTTTCTGAACTCCAACAATATGGGAAATTGTACAATCTCCAGTAAACCCCACATATCTGAAATAGAGTATCATGCAGAATACAGGGAGAAATTGGTTACAATACGATATGAAAACGAAGGTTTGCCCTTACAGTGTCGGAAAGGTGAGTGATATCTATCATACTTTGCTCTTTTTTTAAAAAATTTTCTGGGCAACGATGTTGCTGTTAATTGTATTTTTTCCGTTTCTTGTTCATTTTTTGCTAAAAGGTCAACATATTCAGGAGCAAAGCACCCGGTGTGCATATGCTTTTGGCCTTATAATTATGATGACACAAAGCGGCTTTATTTGTGTCGAGGACGATTACGTCCAAGTGGTCATACTTTGATCTGAATTGAATTGAAATTTAAGTTTCAAAACATCATACATAGGCCTGCATGTAATTAATGATATGAGTGTAATATGACAGCTCTCGGAGGAGTAAAACGCATGTGGCTGGCCGCCTGCTATACACAAAAGAAAACCTATGTACCTGCATTACAACGAGCAATTCAATGTAAGACAAAACTCTGTAAAAATCTATGGGACACCATTGGTATATTAATGAACCCTAGCAAATACAAGGAAAAGATACTCGAAAAAATAACAATTGATGGAGAAACTTTTACAAAAACTACGCAAATAGCTAAAGTTCTCATCAAGTAAAGTGTAAGGTGTTTCAACCATGCAAATTCACTGACGAGTATGCATTCTTAACACGAGAATGACGATGATTGCAGTATTATTACTTTTATTATTGGGATTCTCGTGCTGGTTACTATCACTTATTTATCCACTCGTTCACCTCTATGTGGAGATTGGTGAAAGGCCACACCATTGTTAATTCTTAATTGTGCAGGAAGAAACTTTCAGCGCTAAATTGCAAGTGATCAGTACAACATATGCAGGGCTCCAGAACAAAGTAAAACGCCAACATTTCACTCTGGGTCTCCACACGGGCCAACATTACTTCATGAATACAGACAAAAAACAAAAAAATAAATGGGTAAAATAACGGACACGCATCCTCTTGTCCAAATGGTCGCTAACCTTATATGGGCAGGGAGACGATGTTTAAGAGCAGTGCGGTGATGAGTCTTTCTACTGTATTGGATACAATTAGTCGGCGCACACAATATAGCGGTTTTACCGGCTTAAGCCCCGATGCTGAGTGAGTTGTCTCCATGTGCCACAAAAGTTTATTCTCAAAAAGGATACAGCACATGGGTTTGCACCGCCCAGACATTGTCATGCCTTTAAAGACAGCGCTTTTCTTAGACCGTGTTTAACGTAAACTATACCAGGATCGTGTATCGCCAATCACTAAGACTCACCAAAGAAAGGGAAAAAATTAGCATTTCTTTATAACTTCTTGAAGATTAGAAATTAGAAGAATAGTTAATTCTTTAGATTGTAAACCAACAGCCATCTCACAATACAAACACACACATTGCATTATCCAGGTACAGGAAAATGCTGCTGATAAAAATATTACTTCGTACTTTTCCATGACATTTGGATTTCAACTAGAAAATGGCTTTCTTTCCAGTAACTATACGTATCTGATGGATGTAGTTCATCCGAAGTTGAGTGCGTATTTGTCAACCAGTTACATTGGTTTAAACATATTTTATTTAAAAAAAACAATTGGTCAACAGGTACATTGCCTATATGAAAACCTCTTGTACAAGCAGTGACGATAAAGACATGGAAGTGTTGAACTGCCAGATAACTGATAGTTGGTACATCACATTACGTACAGATAAAAGAAGAGGAGAGAAAAAAAGAAAGAGAAGACTATTGGGCGAGTTCAGGTGCAAAGTATAACCTAACACACATTAGTCTAGCGATGGGATATACACTCACGTAGCATATTGCAGATTTTCAGTAGCTAATCCTTAAATCTTTCATTCGATTTGATGTAACTGTGAACTGATCGAAAAATTTCATAATTGACACTCGTGTTTTTGTTTTTGCCACTTGTGCGAAATAATATGGTTTTCAGATTAAACGAAAACTAGTCACATTGTACGTGCAAATAGTGTTATTATAGGCTGAAGTTTATGCACATCATAGCACCAAAATATGTATTTTTATCCCATGTTTTAGTAGTAACTTGGTTTCTGATTGGGTGGTTGACATAAAATGTGCGCAGCATGTCATGTGTTCCGGCCCTCCGTCTAAATCTGATACTTTTAATTGAATATTGATGCAGACGACAAGCAAGCCCAAAGGGCAAGTGTGAGTAATGCAGCCATGAAACATAAGTTTGCCCACCTCTTCGAAAATGAAATAAATGCCAGAAAGGAGTGTTTAGTGCCAAAGAGTAGGGAGAAAGAAAACAATTTAGCAATGAAGATCCTTTGAGACACTATTTATGAACTGTCACAAAGCTTTGGATGCAGTGACAGTGACGATATCTCTGAAGAATGGCCTTGGCTGATATCTACAAAGAATTTTGAAGAACTTTCCCACTCAGAACTGGTTATGTTGTTCGCAAAATTCTATATGGATGCCCGTAGGACAAAAGAGGAGTTGTGATCGTTAACAAATTTCAGAAATTCTCATGCTGGCACAAAACTACAAAAGCACTCTTCACCCAAGCTTTCCGTCACGCTTGCAAATACAACTCGTGAATTGTAGCATTGAAAACACCAATATTTGCTTCAAGAAGTCGAATAGCCATATTCAACCTTGTATGTGCACACACACACACACACACACACACACACACACACACACACACACGCACACACACGCACACACACACACACATACACTGGGATGGTTATGAAAAAGAATGAATATCCGAATCTGTCAGTTTACAAACTGTTATCATGAGTAAGCAATTAAAATTTTCTGTCATTAACTGAATAAAAGAGGCATATTATCAGCCTAGCTTTTGGATCAGAAAACGTTATTGTCAGTTAAAAGGCAAGCTGTTACATGATAGATGAACTTTCACACATGTATCTGATTGGGATGGGGAAAAGGAAAAAAATCTTCAGTCAGAATACAGCTCACACCCAGAAAGCTGCATCCTTTACTTCACGGGCTTAGGCGTGGGCCATATCCTAGACTAGAGCTGCATCCTACATGTTGTATATCCCACTCCAAACCATTGACAAAAATGTGGCAGGATCGCTAGGATTAAAGCGAAGTCATTGAATTCCCAAAAATGTGCTATTTTATTAAATAAAAAATCAGTTTTGCTATCGTTCGATGTATCAAGCACATAGCAGATCCACCAGTAGCATCATGCAATGTGTTTCTCTGACAACATAGTGGGCATATTTTAATGAAAACTACCTTTCGTTTCCGTATCGTTGAGCTACAAATCAAAGTATCATCACCAACATGAATAACCGAAACAACTTCCTCATGTGTTGTTCAAATTATTACAAATATCCCAAATTATGTTCTAAACATACATGTCACCGTTTCAGTTGCGAACATTGACCATTGCACAGTTAGTGCTAATTTATTATTTAGGCGCAAGAAATCCCCGTGTTACAAAAGATGTATATGGAATTATAATTAATAACACGAAATTTGATTGTGTATACCACCCAAATTGTTTAAATTACGTAATACAGGTATCGATGGTCCCCTACTAAGCTGCCTTTCCGACTATCTAGAGGATAGACAGCAACGTATTGTTGTGTGTGTGTGGGGGGGGGGGTCGCCTTGGAAGCGAATTAAAGCAGGTGTCTCACAGGGCTCGGTACTTGGTCTTCTTTTTATTCTTGATGTATGTTAATGATATTGTTATCGTTGCAAATTCCTCCATCCGATTATTTGTCGATAACAGTTCTTGTTATCACTGTCGAAGATTCTGTAGTTGCAGCAAATTTGTTGAATTCTGGCTTACATGAAAGTGGAAAATTGGCCGTACAAATGGTTAGTATCATTTAATACTTCTAGCACCAGTAGTATGATTTTATCAAGGAAACGACTTCCACTGCTTCATCCGGACTTGGTTTTCATGGACAAATAACCCCTTCCAACTTAACAGGGCTGGTAATCTACGAAAAAATATCACGTTCAAGGATATTCTGTGTCATATTAGCATTGGACATGACCTATATATCCTATAAATTTGACATGTCCAATTCAATTATTTTTCGAGATGTGGAATATCATATCTTTCAAGACATTTTAACCCATAATTTCCGCCAAAGTTTAGATGGCGCTACTAGTATCATACGCAACCCAGATTGTAATCTCCTCCACAACCCGCTTAATTTTATGAAGATTCAAAGAAGATAAAGGATGCTGGACTGGTCACAAGTTTTTAAAGCATTTTGACCCATCTATTACATAATAGTGTACGCGGCGGGACTAACATTGAACTCGACGTAGATTTTACTACACTTTTAAGTCCTAAAAGTTATATGGGCTTAACTCGAAACTGTGGAGTGCAGAACATTGACAAAATTTTCACATTGTTACCCCTATACCAACTTGCCATTTGACCTTGACCTTCAATTCAGATGAAATTTTGATACGTTAAAATGTGCGCACCTCTCTAGCATTCCATACATGGTCTGTTTGGTCAAATCGGATAATAACATTTCGAGTTTTTGAAAAAAATAAACTCGGACAAGCGCCAAACTGGATAATCATTGGGTTATGGTGACCCCAAAAGTAGGTGAGCAAGCACAGTTTTGTATACAATTAAAGTACTCAAGTGAGATTTTGCTCTGGAGGCTCAATTCTCCTTGCCATTGATGTCCACGCTACATCCTACCATCACAAAAACACCTGTTTCAACTTTATAGAACTGGTGACCTAACAAAAATAAGTCAAAGTCACTGATATTGCATAATATTAGGCATGCTCTATATCTATAATTTTGGCATGTCTAATTAAATTATTTTTCGAGACATGGAATTTTACATTTTTCAAGACATTTGGCTCATAATTTCCGTCAAAGTGTAGGTGGCGCCACTAGTATCTCATGCAACTAAGATTTTTGACCCCCTCCACAATCCCACTAAATATCATGAACATCTATCAAATATTTAGCATGATAGAGTGGTCACAGGATTTTCACTTTTTGACCCAAATATGACATAATACTGTTAGTGGCACCACCCATAACGAACTTAACCTAGATTTTCATACACTTGATAAGCGCTAAATGTACATGGGGCTAATTTGAAACCGATGGACTGTATAGCACTCTCAATTTAAAAGTTTAGGACGGACCGAGGACGACAGACGTGAGTAATTGCATAACCTATGGGCAGTAGAGCTACAAAGCATGAAAACAGTCGTTTGAGAACTTAATCCTCCTTTACACCAAAATATACGTTTAGTTTACAACTGAGTTCTCTCAGGTCCAGATGTACATTAGCTTGTTTTCTTACGGTTTTCGTGGCACACATACATGTTTAAAAATGTTTTGTACGTCAATGTTGTTTCTGTGTCCATATAAAAATACATTGCATTATAGATAAAATGAATTAAAAGGCAATTAGAAATTGCTGGATCCATGCCACCTAACCTCATTTATGACCTTGCTGATCACGGGTCTCATTTTGGAGTTACTGTAATAAAAAAACAGGCTATCACCATGACCCAGATACTTGACCTTCTGACCTACTTTTATGCATGACACACTCTTTGTGTCCAGACACACAAGTGTTTAAAGTTTCATGATTCTAAGTCAAAGAACAACATAATTACAGCCAGGCAAGAAGTGTTATATACTTTAACATAAATGCATCACCATGACCCAGATACTTTACCTAGTTGCCTACTTTTGTTTCATGACCTTTTTTTTAGCTCAATATATGTGTGTGTGAATTTTCATGAAACCCAGTTAAAAAGTATAAGAAATAAAGCCTGGACACGATTGTACAAAGTATATCTCTGTGTTCCAGATACTTGACCTAGTGACCTACTTTTATTACATGAAACACCCTTATGTCAAGATGCACCTGTGTCAAAAGTTTCACTAATCTAAATTGAATTACAAGCGATTTTAGCTCGGACAAGAATGGCGTAGACCAGATACATGACCTAGGTGACCTACTTTTGTTTTATGACACACCTTTAGGTCAAGATATGTGTGTGTGTGTGTCAAGTTTCATGAAACTAAGTTATACAATAAAAGAATAATAGCTCAGACACGATTTTACAAGACTATGTCAATGTTACCTGGATATTTGTCCTGGTGGCCTGCTGTTGGTACATTTCACATTCTTATATTCAGGTGTACCTGTGTGTAAAGTCTCGTTATTCTAAGTTGAAGGACGAGCGAATTATAACCCGTACATGAATAGTAGAGACCCACATACCTGACTGAGTGACTTACTTCTGTGTCATGACAAGTTTCAGGTCTAGCTATGTGTGTCGGAAGTTTCAGGAAACCAAGTTAAACAGTAAACGAATAATAGTCTGGACACCATTTTACAAGGATTTGTCACTGTTACCTAGATACTGAACTTGGTGACCTACTTTTGGTACGTGAGATACCCTTATGTGTAGATACATCGGTGCGTAAAGTTTTACCAATCTAAATTAAATGTTGAAGGAAAAATAGCCAGGACACGATTTTTCACAACTATTTCATTGTGACCCAGATACTTGACCTAGTGACCTACTTTTGGCACATGACACATTCCTTTGTCGAAACGCACCTGTGTGTATAGTTTCATTGATATAAGTTGAAGGGTAAGCGAATTATAGACCAGACACGAACAGTAGAGGACCAAACACTTTACCTAATGACCAACTTTTGTTACATGACACACTTTCTGGTCAAGATATATATGTGTGTGTGAAGTTTTATGAAACTTGGTTAAATAGTAAAAGAATTACAGCATGGACACGATTTTATAAGGATATGTCACTGTGACCCAAATTATTGACCTACCGACCTACTTTTGGTTCATGACCCACCCTTATGTGTAGATGCATCTGTGCGTTAGGTTTTATTAATCTGACTTGAAGGACAACCGAATTACAGTCCAGACATAAAGTGTTTATGCAATAATACATGGTTATATCACCGTGACCCAGATACTTGACTTAGTGACCTACTTTAGTTTATAATTTTGACCGAGAATAAAACCAAGGTATCCCGCTCAAAAATGCCATGCGTATGGCAAAATATGTGTAGCCAAGACTATTAAAATTATGCGCCCAGATGTCAATGCATTTTATATTTCTGAATAAGGCACAATTATTCAAAGGAAAGAAAGACATAACATAGCCGTTTTTCTTTAGATGTTTGCCTGGAAGAAAGCACAAGTGATCGAAGGAAGGGTAATTTCACATGGAAACTCGCGCTTATTGGACAAAGGTACCACTCACCGTGTCCTTATGGGTCAGCCAAGCCAGATTCCACTGAGGAAAAGCATGCTGTGCGAGACTGTGTACTTAATTCTGGAAACTCAAGTTGGACAGACCCTAATTACGACGGATGTGGTGACCCAATTACAGCAAGAAGATTGAAAGCGATAGACTTTGACATGGTGAGCTGTTATCAGATTCCATCAGATTGCTCATCAATGATCACAAAAATACTTCGCCCAAACATCTTTAGCTGTACAATAGATATAGCCGATCGGTAAATAATCAGAAGGGAGCATCCCGCTGGCAATCCCATGCCTGCTAGATGGTCCATCTGTTGCTTCAGAACAAATAGCAGGTCGGTGGCATTAACAGCTTAAAGAGTTGTGCGTCCGTAGGAATGAAATGGTCATAGAAATAAAACAGACATATTGATTGAAAATCAATGAAGTTGAAAGAAAAAAGGTGCCCTTAGCCTCCATTAAAATTGTTCATCATTTCGCACAGTTATTTACTGATTTTTGATGACTTGTGCAATGCATTTGAAAATGGAGATGTGTGCCCTTTTATCAGAACATTCCAGTTAAATGTTCCTTTATTGGTCCTTGTGTTCCTTGGTATACGTGTACTGTATTTGTGCACTTAGCCGAGCTATAATAAGAATTGCCAGTTATTTTCGGAGGAGAATGTACCAAATCTTCCTCAACGAAATGCCTTGCCATCTGCTTGAAATTATACACCACACTTTCTGCTACTTAATTTTGCCTTCATACCACTTCCCATTTTGTTTTAAGTTTCACAAATATGCAGAAACTATTTATGTAGACAACCGTTCATATCTTGCTTCACTGAAGTTAAGAACATTTTTCTAGGTCAGCTGAGCGCGAGGGCATTATAGTCTTTTGTGCTTTGATATTCAAAAGTTTATAGAAAAGATTACATTATATAATATTTATTATGATTTTGAAAATAGAGACACAAAGTTGGTCGGCTTCCTATGTTTTTGTGACTTAAAATATGATGTATACTCTGTGCACAGTTACACGCAAAATGTTAACTACAGAGTATACTTGTATAGTCCTAACACATACTGATTTGGCAAGATTGATTTTAAAACCTACTTTAGACCCTCAGCATGAAAGTAACGGCTTTACTCTTGCTTAGTGTTTTATTTTTAACAAAAATGTCACGCATATTGTTTGGTGTGATTTGCTTTCTTTTGTCATAATATTGGCACATATTTTAAAAGAAACTGATTCTTCAACGGCTGAAATGGAAATTATATGTCACATTCAAGATAAGTGCTACATCATTTCAATATCAGCGCCAAAATACAACTTATTATTTTGTATTGTTCTGTGAGTTGGAAGATTAGATAGATAGATAGATAGATAGAGAGACAGACAGACAGACAGACAGACAGACAGACAGACAGACAGACAGACAGACAGACAGATAGATAGATAGATAGATAGATAGATAGATAGATAGATAGATAGATAGATAGATAGATAGATAGATAGATAGATAGATAGATAGATAGATAGATTATATATATATATACATATATATATATTATGCATATTCTTGCGCTTCACAGAACAATGTAAATATAATAACCAGGTGTTTTTTTTGTTTCAGAAAAGGAGAGACAAGAAAAATAATTTGACAGAACTTTGTCAATTTATGGAGAAAAAGGTGGCATATGTAGCAGAATTATATGAAAACAACAAAAATGTTCCAATACTTGAGGATGATGTTACGTGTGGCGGTAAATTGCTTGAAAAGTATTTAAGCACTTTAAAACAGCTCAATCAATCAGTACCATTCAAGTTGCTAAAACCGATATTATTTATCAGTGATAGAATTCTTGGGGCACCGATGAAGTCTGTGTCAAAGAGCAACAGAAAAAAAATACGGTAAGTGGTTTCACCTGTTCTGAAAAGTTGAGCGAATTTATATGTCATTTCAACGATTCGGATTGAGGCAAAAATCTGATAAAAAATGTGCAACCTGGCCTTCATAATAACTATAAGCCTGACTGCAACTGCTGTGATGTGCCAGGCTGTTACAGGAATATTTCTATATCATAAAGAAATCCTGGTGGTGTCAGGGGCGATCAAGAAGTGAGATCATAATTGGACAGGGAAAAACCCAGTCCTCCTGAGACAATATGCCATCTGTTATGCATAATAACGCCTGTTACAAACACATGCAGGCATGAATGAAGGAGTGGAAATATTAAAGCAAAAGTAAACCTAATCACAAACTTAATTTCTTATGAAGCCTATTGATAATACGAATATTATGATGTAAAACACTACTTGATGATTATGCAAGACAAGGAACCTTTCTTCCATTGTAATGTAGAAATATGATCATCCCTGACTTATATGGCTGCTTACTGGCTCTTTTCTTTGTCAGCGTGTTACCAGCGTCATCCAGAACGCGTTCACACGGACGCAAATGCATACTGACAAAAGTAGAAAGTGACGGGTACAGCTCTTTCCTTGCTGCATGCACCATAAGTCCAAGGGCAATTTATAAATATTTCAGCGCGGGCTCGGAGAGATAACGAGATTAATGTTTTGTGGAATCACTGATTTAGTTCTTTGGCAGTTAATAATATATATATATAGTACTCGGAGTACACTGTTCATTACAGAATAACGCAAATTCAAACAATAAGAAAACACATATAAGAAAAAAAAATAGTGTCCACAAACAGTCCATATACGGGGTTACAGAATGGCTGAAATCGTGCATGTCCCCATCAGAGAAGGTTGAATTCAAATACTTGTCTTTTAGAATCCAACTTGAAATTATGAATGCATTACTTTTTATTTGCTTTCTATTCATCATTTGTATTAAATTCTTTGTGCCTTTTATTATGTACACAAGCTTCAAAACAAGCCGACACTGCTTTGTGTTTTCCTTGAAATTGGCTCATCAGCGATGGCTTAATATCTGCGTCATGTCGTTTCATATACACCATCTGTTCCTGTTTTTTCTCTTCTGAAAAACCTTTAATCATTTTGTAAATCAAATCCATTTAAATGTTAAGTTATACTTCATACACATATGATCATAACATAAAATTATATAAAATGTTCTTAGCCGAAAATGTTATCTCGTAACATTATCCTTGATTTATTAGATACTTTATATAAATACACGTACGGCTGCTAAGATATGCTGTGATAACCTGGTTCTTGCACACAATAAAGCCCTCCTTGTTGCTTTCACGACCATTTCGGATTGAACATTAACAGAATATCCAAGTACCCGGGTACCTGCCTGAAATATCCCTCAAATCATGTTCCCGGTTAGAAAACCTACTACCCGGCAAACCGAAAAATTCTAGATCCCAAACAACATTTCTCGTCTGTGGTGTTCCAGTATCTTCGTATATTTAATTGGTTTGTCACACGTATTTTGAGGCACCTAATCAAATAATTCTCGCGCGAAATCCACTGACACAAAGAAAATCCTTCGACATGTATCATGGCGTCGCCAAGGACGCCAAAACGTTCTGTCGTGTGGAGTTTTTTTCAATCCTGAAACAGATTCTGCAACATGTAGCATACGTCACAGAATACACAGATGGATCACCAACAGCTTTATCAAACAAATAATTACCAATAAAAAATTGCTGGAGTTTTGAAAATGTGCATAGGTCAAACCTAAATTTGACTTGGTCCAAAAAGTTACAGAGAACACCAGTCATGAAACCTTATCAGCCTGTTCATGTGTTTGGTAACAATGTAATTCAGCCAGTTGTTCGTGTCTTATTCATAAAATTTGTCTGAATGCCACAATTTCATGGACTGCTGGTTTGACATATTGTTGTTTTATATATGATGTGAACAGTTCTATAAAATTATCATGTAAGTACATTTCCATGTCAGTTATAGGTTGTTTTAAATATAGAATATAATCGGGTACCCATTTGGGTACTATGGTGGTAGCAGCTGCGCGACGAGGGTACCCGTGTAGTTAAAATACTGGTAAGTCAATACTCTAATTTCTGACCAATTTCAACAATTTGCAAGAATGACACATTGGTTTTGCTCTTGGGTACCTTGTGAATAAGCAGTTCTTCAATATAATAAGACTGATTATATTTAAAAATTTTGAGTAAAGTACATACAAAAACAGCCATGGGTATGTTGTACGTTCTGTCGCATGGCTCACAGAGATAAAAAAAAAAGCAAATAATCACATGTCTATTGTAGAATGACATCAGAGATAAAGAGCCCACCCAGAAAGTGAAAAGTGGCCCAATTTTTTTTCTGCCCTGATCCTATTACTTTTAAGTACACAGACGTATCTGTATCTCTATATCTTCTGCAACACGGACACGCATCTGATGTCCTAAAGATACATTGTATTGCCTGTCAAGATCGTGGGACTCCAATAGACGAAGTTACTGGCACGTGGTTCCCTGTTGGCAAAGATTGATAAATCTCAGGAGCGAGGTTTGTTAATCCCATGCTGGCTCCACCTTGATCTTGCTGATTATTTGGTGCAGTGTTCTGGTGGCTCCATCTGTTGTTAACACACGCTATTTTATAAAATTAGTCACAGACGGAGGGCGTTGTTATTTACTGTATATCCGTGCGTAATCAGTTGAGGGCATGGATGACTGTTTCTGTTTTGGTTTGGTTTAAATGAATATTGTAATTTTGCTACTTTTATTTGCCGCAAACGTTGAATGCTTATATTGTTTTTTTTTTCAAAGCGATTTTCTATGGGGAGCATGTCACTAGAAAAATGGCAGTGTCATTATCATTAAAACAAACAAACAAATAAATAAACAAATAAAATCGATAGACATATAGATATGTCCGCAAACTGGACTTGCAAGTCAAGTGCACTAAAAACAATGGTTAAATGTATTAATAATGTCGTGTTTCTCTGACGGAATATTTTGCGTGTTCACAAAGCACGTTTCTACTTTCCAAATACCATTCTCAGAAACTTCTTCGGCCTTCGTTGACATGTTTCTGGATCGGGTATCCACCAGATAGGCTCACCAGGAGGTGCTCCGATATTTATTGTTTTAATCAGGATTGGGAGATCAAAATTTTATGCTTTGTCAAACGCTTAGAAATCTTCTCAAAATATACTCTGCTTTGAATCTTACCTGTTAAATATGGTAAACCAGACTTTTTAATCAGATAGCTTCGTTCTCTGCTGTGCATTTAGTCAATATGCGGTGATGATAATGGTTCAAATTACTTATGACCCAGGCAGACCTAACGACAACGTATCACCAAGCAATTTTCCATAATGTGCAAAAGTTCATGTATAAATGTATCTATGACAAAGTTTAATACGCTATCTTTAGCTTCCAAGATTTGGACTACTGATGGATACTCTTGCCGTCAGTGGCCATTTTTTGACATTTTGGCGTGCTGGGTGGCATTTACATATTGCAAAAAAAAAGTTCACAGAAAATACACTCATTACATATACATGGTTTTGGTCCTTGACTTTCAGGTCAGTTTGATTTATCCATTTTTTTTTCTGTACATTTAGAGTATAAACACGTGGTCCGTGTCGCTTTCACCACCGGTCAGGTCAACATTGCTTTGTCCGTTTTTCTGTTTATCTAGAATATGAATACGTGTGCTTTGTTTTCTACCTCACCTTCCAGGTTAACTTGCATCATTATTTTTTTCTGTGTACTCAAACTTTTGTAAAAGCATTCCTATTCTTATATTATTACTTATTTGTCACCGAATTGAAGATAAGTGCATGATCTTGACCTTTAAATTAAGGCAAGAAATTGGTGGGTTTATTAATCTATGTCTTCGTGGTATGGGTTTTCTCTGATTTAGAACTGATAGAATGCATTTATTCTGAAAGACAGCATAATCGACGGATTCTGTTATATAAAGTATGGTACGCTCTTTTCATGATGTCTGGAGGAGACGACATAGAGACTGCGGTACACGTTTTAAATAATGGCAGGTCGTAACGCACTTATCATATGGCATAATTCACACGAACGTTTTGCTACTTTTGATGAGTTGATGATGTTTCTACCTCACATACCACGTCTGCAAATACACAGACTTTGGTTTCAACTTTTACAGGCTGATAAAACCAATTGATACATTCCAGCATTATACGTGCATTGGTGCTTCTTGCGGATCTCAGCAAGATGGAAGAGACTACATCAGTCAGCTACTTCATGCGACATTTCTCTTTCCAAATCCGGGTGGTTTGTAACCTGACAGAGTTCAACATGACTGATGGTATTCGCAGAGGTGAAAACAGTACTACGACCGTATCTGTTGCCTTGCCAGCTAACGCAACAGGTAAAAGTTTAAAACCAAACTTTCCGTAAGCTTTTCGGCAGTTGGGAAGGAAGTCCAAAAGATATTTATGTGCAAATATCTATATTATATCATCAGACTTTTCAAATACCTTAATATAGTTCCCAGTCCTCAAAACATAGCCGGACATCCCGACAAACATATAATGTATATACGTCTTATGTTCTTTTACTAATAACCTTTTTTTGCAAATTTGCAAATTATTATTAATGGAGCTGTATTTTACACATACATTCAATGCAGATCATAATGTTCCATATCCACTTTGTTTGCAGGACCAATGCAAGCAACGCTTGTAATTGCGTATGATATACAGCGATTTATGCCGAAATTACAGTTATGCCAAAGACGGACTTTTAAAATTGTTCAACAAGCTTCAAAAAATGGAAGCTTAGGTTACCAAAACACACCAAAACCTGCTAATTTGGTCCGTACTCCAATATTTATAACACAGTGCAAATCCGGGCACCTGCCAAAGGGCTTAACGTACTTAAACATCAAGTATATCCGTGAAAGAAATGCAACAGTTCGACCAGTGACCGTGACTTTGGATCCACCACTAGGAGTAAAAGTAAGCCAAACACTTGTTTTTTAATGATGGAATCACAAGCGCACAACAAAAGACTTTAATTAAATGCATCCTTGGGAAAGGGAAAATTGGACTAAGCAGCTTTGTTTCACACATGCAAGTAAATTTCACCATTGATTTAGTGTGATGTGATATTTTAACTAAATGGCATGACTTTGGAACAGGAACATTGAAGCAAGCAGCTTTGTCCCTTTTTAACAAATAAAGTCATAAGCAGTCACAGGAAAACTATAGACCAATTTCACTTCAATGTAATGTCCCAAGTCTATGAGCGTTTGCTCATAATATCTTCCACTAGTATTTAACTTTAATAACTTACTTTCTGTCAGAAAATCCGGGTTTGGGAAAATTCTACCATAAATCGACTTGTTAGGTGCATACTTCATGCTATTTACACTGGAGCCGAGATGGGCCATGAAGCACGTACATTTTTCCTCTGCAATATCTAAAGCCTTCGATAGAATATGGCACATAGGTTTCCTTTTTAAACCGAAACACTATAGCCTCTGTGGACAGACCTCTTCATGGCTCTCCACAGAGGCAATAGTGTTTCAACGTTCCCTCCTTGGATACATTTTCCTACCCTCCAGAAATTTCAAATACTCTGACATCTATTTAAAAGGTACAGACTTCAAGGACTCTTCCAAATGTACATATCTTCAAGATAACCGTGGAGGAAGAAACTAATTCTTCCTCCATGTGATAACAAACTAAATTTGTATATTTATCTAAAAGCGAAGAGCCGATTTTTTTTCTAATTCAGTTTTACCCGACGCACTCTGTTGTCCTGTGCGTTCTGGACTTGGCACACGAGCGTGTTGAATAATGACTACTTCACGTTTCCCACACACTTTCATTGAAAAAAACCTTTAAAATGACTTCGAAGAGAAAAAGAAGAGGAAGAAGAGGAAGAAGAAGAAGAAGAAGAAGAAGAAGAAGAAGAAGAAGAAGAAGAAGAAGAAAAAGAAGAAGAAGAAGAGGAAGAGGAGGAGGAGGAGGAGGAGGAGGAGGAGGAGGAGGAGGAGGAGGAGGAGGAGGAGGAGGAGAACGAGGAGGAGGAGGAGGAAGTGGAGGAAGAAGAAGAAGAAGAAGAAGAAGAAGAAGAAGAAGAAGAAGAAGAAGAAGAAGAAGAAGAAGAAGAAGAAGAAGAAGAAGAAGAAGAAGAAAAACAGAAAAAGACAACGTTTGAAATATTTGTTCGAAAGGGAAATACTGAACCAGTAAGAATGAACACAAATTGGCCATATCTTTCCATTTTTGAAGGATACAGTTCTTAATATAGATATTTGACTGACCTGTATTGTCTCTATGCCATCTGGTATAATCTATTAATATTTATTATTGATTAACTGTACAAACCTTATAAAATACGAAGACCCCAGATTCTTACTGAGACATGATGATACGTAATGCTTTAAGTTGTATATTTGTAAATAAAGCTAAACTGACATTGAGACGTCCATCAATTGTTTTAATCATATTTACATTGTCAGTAAAATTGCCAAACGAAATTCCTGATAAGAGTTGTAACTGTGTTTATTTTATTTATTCATAACGAATCTGAGCTGTTCTGTCATAAATTTAAACAATATTGTCAGTCAAAAAGTTAGTATTCTTATCGGTCGTCGAAACCATGCCCTCAAAATGGAGTATGACATTTTACGAATTAAAAGTATATAGTGCCAATTCTGCCGTCCAATTCTTTGGTTTAGTGTGGCTTTGTATCTTAAAGCAATCAAATGTGTATACTGGCCACAGTAACAACCTTTCAATTACATTATGTATATACTGAAATCGATTACTTTTTTCAAAAATGTTTGTATCTGCTTCAGCTACAGATTTTCCGTGCATATATTTAAAGCTTTCAATTGTATATACAACTCTAGGGTTTCGTTGTTTATCTTATTTATATTTCAAGAATGAAACATTTGTGATTGCACAGCTACAGCTGCAGGTATTGTTAATACAGTGCTTATATTTCAAGAAATAATATGTTTATGGCTGCCACAACTACAGCATTGCGATATTATTATTGCTTTTACTTCAAGAAATAAAATGTTTGTGGTCGCTAACGCTACGGCTTTTTTGAAACACAGTGCGAAATTTAAAGAGCTAAAAGGTTTATGATTGCTACAGCTGCACATGTAGCTTTTTGGTGTTACAGTGCTTACATTTGAAGAAATAGAGCGTTTATGGTTACTAAATCTTTAGCTTTTCGAAAATGCAGTGCTTATATTTTAAAGAAATAAAATGTTTATGGTAGCTGCAGCTACAGGTACAACTGCAGCTTTTCAGAAATACAGTGCTTATATTTCAAGAAATTTATATGTGTGCTGCCCACGGCTCTGCAGTATAGTTACTCTGTACTGAAGACAATGATCACCTTTTTATCGCAATCTTTCTGTTACTACGTATCTCTCTGGACTAGTATGACTATTAACAACCAAAGAACAACATGTTTTGCCAAGTATGTTTTTTTTTGTGATTACCAGTGCCTTAGATGACTTTCAAACCGGTAGGATGAGGATCTCAACCTTAATAGTGAAGTTAAATATTTTGTTTTATAATTATTTTCAATTGTACATTTTTCCAGCATACCACGAGAAACCTAACTTGCGGCCATCTTGCTAACCCTCTGTCAAAGATGCTTGAAAAAGGTAGGATTCCGATGGTACCTGATACAGTGGAACTAGGGAATCGTTTCGTTCATGAAGATCACGATGACAGATATTCCGATGCAACAACTTATTCCGACCATCAGCTTGACCCCACATTGCTATAGCTTTATATAGTATTTAGACAGTGTTGTTTTTATATATTGGATAATATTTCAAACGCAATAAAGGACTGTTTTCGTGGACATATAGAAATTACATATTTCAAGAGCCATTCATGATATTGACTTCCTTATAAGCTCAGATGAAAATGAAATGCCCTGGTATAAATGCAATCCAGAAGCTGGTGTTCACAAGCGACCACAGCAAAGACCAGCAACAGAAAATATTCCAATTCCGGAAGAAAGTTATGCATGAAATCAATCTTTGAAGATAAAGCAACAATTCATTCAATACATGTAAATATTGATCACATGTTTTCTTTGAATAGACGGAGAAAGAAAAATGTAGTTCCATAGCTATGCCGGGAATGTATTGGCAATGTTTTATTTCTAAAGTTTGTTCGACGCAGGAATATTTTACTGCGTTCATCACTGTTTGTAAATGTTGTTAAAGGACATTACAAATAAATGTGTACATTTCCGAAACTACAACTGCATATTTCAATGGTCCTGCTGAGCAACTTCCCTTTTATGACGATAGCAGCAAGCACATATTTGAAACTATAGTCGTGTTGTTGCCAGTATGCAAAGGCTTGTTTGTTGTATGTTTATCTACAAGTGAATGTGGTTTGTATTTTATTAAGAAAAAACAGTATAAGATATTGTTGTATTCAACGAATACTTTAAATGTGTTTGTTATCAATATGCCGTGACATCGCGGCGATCTTTAAAGCGATGCAGGAAATTAACCCTTGATATGACGCAAAATAAGGGGAGTCGTACTTTCAGATCAGCAAGCACACGTAGAATGGATGCAATGCAAGACACTGTCGGCTGGCAACAACGCCAGGTGTCGTTGTAGTCGCGTAGGCATGTACGGAGCATTTTCATTGAACGGCTTCGCAGTGGTAAGTATCAGATGTAGTCGTCATAACAAATTCCAGCATATCGATATATAAACGCAACTGTGGTCAACCTCAGCACAACAAAGTGTCATTTGAAGGTGCGCATAGCTGTAAAATTCGATCTGGATGTGGATTTAATAGATTTCATACTTTTTAAGAATTGGTCTGTGTAGACAATTTGTAAATTTATGGTTGCCAACTTTATGTTGCTTGCTGTAATAAATATTACTTATTGCTTAAAAATTGAAATGCTTAATATATGTTCTTTCAAACATTTTTCTGTAATGACCTACCTTTATCCTTTTCCGTGAAGCTTCCATGATAATACCAAGGCTAATTAGATAATCTAGTGAAATCTTTGTGATGTGACTTGAACTTTATTTTATTACATCACATGTGTTCCAATCGAAAACTATGTATATGCGTATCTACTGTCTGCATTTAGTTCTACTTATTAGGTTGATCGTTCTGGTGAACATGTTATTATTTTCACTGTTTGATCAGATTATTACTGCAACTTTGTGTAGACTGTCAATACAATGCATTGAATCGAGATGCATAATCTCTGCCTAATAACTTAGTATACATACGTTTCTTAAATTCTTGTGTGAAAACGCTGTGACGCGACGTGACTTATATTTTATTACACCATTTGCTCTCATTGAAAACTATGCATATGTGTACCTGCTGTGTATATCCATTTTGACAGTTCTGGTGGATATTCTAATTAGTAGCCTGACAATAGTCCATTGCTCGAACTTAAATGTTAATTACCACATTTTTAGTATATAGCACCACTATGCAGCTACTTGTTTTCAGGGCTATTACTCATGGTCACAGACTGATAATCTATTCTGCTTAATGTATCTTATGTGTAAACTAGAGGACGTGACATGATTTATATTTCAAAACCCTATATGACAAACGTGCTAAACATAATACGCGTTCAACGATTTTTTTTGTCTGCATCGCATAACCTTGCAGTACGAGGTATACAGCTGATCTGTGTGCATGTGTCCATGCAAACATACTCTATTTTATTTCCTAAACATGATTTGTATGATATATCACATTTGGTGTTAGCATGCAACCCATGCTATCTATTTTGTAGTAATTAATTTCAAGAGCAATTCTATCTAGTCGCTACACCTCAAAGGCATCAGTGCGGAATGAGTATCTCCATGCAATATAATTTTTCGTATTTTACAGGTATTTACCTAA
The DNA here is from genome assembly GCA_964020975.1 of Hermodice carunculata. Classification (NCBI taxonomy): domain Eukaryota; kingdom Metazoa; phylum Annelida; class Polychaeta; order Eunicida; family Amphinomidae; genus Hermodice; species Hermodice carunculata. The sequence goes on along the minus strand of OZ026613.1, from coordinate 75,633,704 downwards.
TATATCAAATCTCTTTTTGTTCGAACTTTACACCTTTATGAAATTATGATATCCAAATCCCTAATGAGGAAATTAACCTTTTTTTATTTATAGTCTGTTTATGTTACTTTTGCGACCTGTTTTCTGTTTGCTATCTCCTCAGTCGTACTATGCAATTTACAACTGTTCAATTGTACTCATGATGATTGCTAACGTTTCAGCTGTCTTGTAATCATCGTGCTACACACATGCACTGCTTACTTATACATTACTGGTTGGAACGGGCATGCAGCAGACTTCAGTGTTTGCGTGTAAAATATTTTTATCGTGTCATAGGCTGTAGTCTTGAGCAATATAGGGCGGCAATTGGGCCTTTTTTTTTGTAAATCCAAAGCTCTTTTTAAAAATTGTTGTGGAACAGAATGTTAATGATCACATTCGTGCATCTTTGTCTTTTTTCACTGTAGGCTTTCTACTACTTTGGTATAACATTTTTTTGAGCGCGCGACATGCCGCTACGGTTCTGCATTATTATTTTTTTTTTTTCATTCCCGCGGGTGATGTTTATGTAAATCCTGGTCCACCAAATTTAAAAAAAACAAACAAACAAAAAAAATCTTAAACTTTGTCATGCTAATGTGCGAAGCCTCAAAAGTGACGGTAAACTGGATGAAGTATACTTCCTCGCTGACACCGAAAATATGGACATCATTACTTTGTCAGAAGCTTGGCTTGGTGAAAGTTATCCTAATCAATTACTTACAATGCAAGGTTTTCAACCGCTGCCCCTTCGAAATGATCCCAATAGCCACGGAGGCAGGGTGCCATTTACGCCAAAGATTCGCTGCCCTGCATTCGCCGTCTCGACTATGAATCTGCACATTGTGAGTGTATCTGGGCTGGAATTTCCACCGATCATGGCTTGGCCTTAGCTGGAGTGTATTATCGTCCACCAGGCCAATCGGCTTTTGAACGTGACGTATTTTTCCAAGATTTTTATGACACAATCACCAGAGCTCTTGAACTAAATTCCAGAATCCTTATCGTAACTGGTGATTTTTAACGATTGATGCTTGCATTGGGACTCCGATCATGCTGAGAGCAACTTGGGTACGAGGCTAGTCGACCTTATTGCTCGAAACAATTTGTAACAGATAATTAATGAACCTACACGATCAACTGAATTTTCCAACAGTCTGCTAGACCTGTTAATTACCGACTCCCCGGGATATATTCTGAATAGTGGTGCCCTCCCGCCCATGGCCGATTTGAATCACTCCGTCGTTTTCTGTACTATCTTTATTACTTTTCCCAATGACCATGCTTTCAGAAGAACGATGTGGGACTACAAGAGAGGGAATTTTAAAAAAACTGAACAAAGCCCTTTCACATGCTCCTTGGGACATAGGTTTTGAACTATTTACATCAATTGAAGATTATGTTGAATTCTGGATTAAGCTGTCACGCTTCCAATTAATTTATTCCTTGCAAGGACGTCCTCATCAGACCAAAATACAAACCATGGGTTAACGGCATATTAAACATATAATTAGAAGACTGAATCGATCGAGCATTGAAAAGATATAAAAAATCTGCAAAGAAAGATTAGGTTAATCCTTCCGCTGTAACAGAAAAAAAATTTCAGTATTATAGTGCTTCCGTAATATCTCTGTTTTTGCTCATAAGAAATCTATACGAGCCTACTACTCTATACTGAGAAGCGATCTTGACAGCAACGAAATAAATATAAAAAAAGTTGTGGAATCTAACAAAGTCTATTGTTGGTTGTAAACTTCATCCGAACTATCCTCCTCTCATTGAAAATGGTTATTTAATATCAACAAATTCTGAAAAGGCAGAAATTTTAACCAGTGCTTTGCAAATTAGTGTAGAATTTCTGCAGATGGTGATCCATCTCCTTTGCTTGTCTTTGAGTATTGTACAAATTCCAAATTAGATCCATTCCAATTGAATGAAAATGAGTTTTTGAAAGTTATTTCCACCCTCAAAACCTGCTCTGCGACTGGTCCGGACAGTGTGAGCAACTTTGTACTCAAAGATTATTGGTTCAAGCATCTGTAATCCTCTGACCAAACTATTTAACTTTTACCTATTTGCAGGGGTGTTTCCTATCCAATGGAAAAAAATCAAACACTTGCCCCGTTCACAAAAAATCCGATATGCAGCTGAAATCGAATTGCATCCCCATCCCCTTACTATGCAATGTTTCCAAGGTCTTTGAACGACTTGTCTACAACATAATTTATGAATATCTAATGAGCAACAATATTTTAACCAGACCTAATTCTGGCTTTGTTTCCGATGATTCTACCATAAATCACCCAATCGACATAGTTCACAAAACTTACAATGGTTTGCAACTTTCAAAGGAAGCCAGAATGGTCTTCCTTGACATATCAAAAGCTTTTGATCGCGTATGGCACCGTGGTCTTCTTTTCAAATTCCAACAGCTTGGTATTACACCACCGGTTCTTTGCTGATGACAGCAGCATTATAGAAATTATAGCTGACCCAGCAGCTTCTGGGGAACACACAAATGTTGACCTGGGCCATTTATCCACGTGGGACCGAGTCTGGCGCACGACCTTTAATGCCATTAAATCGCTCTCAGTACTTTTCTCAAGTAAACGGAATAAAAAAGACTCATCTCCCATTGTATCTTGGTGGTTCTGCCATACCTAAAGCCCCAAACCATGCTCATGTAGACATTGCCCTTTCGCACGATTTAAGATGGTACCTACATATGAATTGCATAGTCACCAAAGTAAGCAAACGTCTCTCCCTTTCAAAAGACTAAAATTTAAACTCTGCAGGAAGACTCTGAAAAATTATACCTGACAATGGTCCACCCAATCCTTGAATACGGCTGCATGCTTTTTGACAACTGTACCCAAGAGCTGCCATCATTTGAGCTTCATTGAGCGCTGTTTGCCAAAAATATTTACAAATTCCGTCAGGTTCACCTTCAAAAAACGAGGAAACTCTCTCTCTCTCTCTCTCTCTCTCTCTCTCTTCTCTCTCTCTCTCTCTCTCTCTCTCTCTCTCTCTCTCTCTCTCTCTCTCTCCTCTCTCTCTCTCTCTCTCTCTCTCTCTCTCTCTCTCTCTCTCTCTCTCTCTCTCTCTCTCTCTCTCTCTCTCTCTCTCTCTCTCTCTCTCTCTCTCTCTATTACTTCTCTTCATCATCTATGGAAACAGGTACTGGAGAGAGACCGCCAGCAATTACCCTGCCCAATCTTATCAAACTATCTACCCATTACATTATGCTCTTGTACAATACGGGCCATTCGTATTGGCTGCGCTGCTACTTTTGTCCATATCATTCTGCAAGAAAGTACCCGTAGGTTTGAGAAGATCTGTCTACCAAACATTGCAAAAGATGTTGCTCTCACCAAACTAGCAACTTAGATCTTAACCTATCTTAGAAATTAACTGTGTAAACGAATACAGTTATATCCTCCAATAACACTCTGAGCTCGATATAAATACCGTAGTAATTTTGCTTAATAATATTCCTTATTCCCACTAATGTTAGTAACACCATCAATAATTCCGTGGCAGCGCAGCTGATTCCAGCTGTTGCCTAGCGACAGAGAGAGGAATTCTGGCGTGGAATCGATATGCATGTCACATATTTAAACTTATTTGTATATGTGTTAACTTAGTAACATATCTCTTTGCTTTTCATTTCAGAACACAATTCAACTGATCACCAAAAGCCCAAATGGTGACCCATTGTCTAAATTCCTGGTACGGGTATTTTCTGTGTGTGTGTATAATTACTTGTGGGGATGATATTTCTGTCATCGTAGATAAACCATATCTACCGCTGTTAATTATTTCTTTTATGTGTTCTCTGAACAGGCTGTTTGAAGAGTTAAAGGTTACATTGAGGTGTTTATATTAGGTAGTATGGATGACCGATTGCGGTCTGGCCGACTGCCTTTGGCCCATGTTGCCGTCCCCACAGGAAAATAATCCGGGCTCCGAAGAGAGAACTCTAGTGAAACTGCTTACTCGTTTTGTAAACTTTTAATATGGTTTTGTACTCTTGTTTTAACTGTGTTGTATCAGTCATTTGCATACTTCAGTAATTATTTTACTTTCTGCATGGTGTATTTCATCTGTCTTTATCATTCCGATTTATTTATTTGAATGTACTTTTAATTTCTCCGTTCGCAGAAGTTCAACAAAAATAATGATAATAATTCCCTTGATTTCTTAACAATGAAAAGAATAGGAATTGATTATAATAATAATAATAATAATAACAATACTAATCGTCGTCGTTCATGACGTCGTCGTCATCATCCTCCTCACCACCACCACCACCACCACCACCACCACCACCACCATCACCATCATCATCATCATCATCATCATCATCATCATCATCATCATCATCATCATCATCATCATCATCATCATCATCATCATCATCATCATCATCATCATCCAAGTGACCAGGGATTAAAAACCAAATGTTAAAATCAGAAACTGCTTTCATGAACGCACATAGAAAAGACATAAGTCAAAATTTGGCGTTTGATTATGTGCAATAGAGGTTTGTGATAATATGCTTGGTAGTAATATCCTTCGATCTATCTAACTCTCTTTATATATATATATAAGATAAAAGTTTCATTTCTTGACAAGTATTTCACTAGCTATGCACTGGTAGTTCCTGTTCGGAAGTACTAAAAATTAAATCACGAGTAAGAAGCCTGCGAATCATTTCACCGTTCTCTAACTTTTCTACTCTATGAACTTCGTGCGTAAATGTTTTCAAAAAGAGAAAAACAAAGGTTTCACTCGCTTTTCTTCGGCTTTCATCTGCTCTAGCGAGTTGCACATACCCTTCATCTCACGTATAACATAGTCCGTTGGTGCTCAAAATATAAGCATATGCCTGGGCAATGATCTGCTACTGGCAATTTATAGACAAAGAATTATGAAGGAAGGATAAAAAAACATTTAGTAACACAGATTATTTTTACACTTTGAGATTATGGTATAATTTGACGTTTTGTCTAAAGGAACATGCATCTAGTACGCGGGTTTTGCTTATCATAACTGCATTCCTTTTTAGATATAGCATTGATATATTAAGGTTTAACATCTGTAGTTTTATCGTGTCAGTTGCAAAGTTTATGCTGCAACAATTGTAGGCCTGATATGCCTCTGATGTATTCTTCACTTTGTGATTGACTAACAATTATTCTGACTGGTTATACAGAGATTTCCATACAGTGAAGAGCTCTACTTCATTGGGCATATACTTCGGGCATTATCATTTCTTTGTTTAATTCTGACTCTGTTGTCATATCTCATATTCAGGTGAGTTGCGGTAAGGAGTAATATTTTAAGTAAAATATGGTTCTTTTTAAACAAATATATCACCGATTTGAAGAGACACAGAGATGTGTCATCTAGCCTCGGATTGCTAAAACATGCCTTGTGAAAGAGCTTAGATTAACAAACTGTTGAGTGATGATATTTTGTGTTAATACTTTGAGTCGAGCTGTATTGCCAGGTCAATTACTATAATTTAAGCCAACTGGCCTTTTATAGACCTGCGAGTTAATATACAAAAAGTGCATATAACATGGAGCACTACTGGCTACCATACTCACAGAAATGCCTGAATCTGGAACCACCGGTCGACAGAAACGTCAAATTTAACGTGCCTATCAACACCTTTGCCAATGTATGCACGGGCCAGACACTGATATGACTCTGAGTGACCAAGATTTCATTTGTGGCACGGGTGGGGGGGAGGGTATTTTCCCCTACTCTAAACACGGTGATCCGACTTCACTTACCTAATCAAATCCAGGTGTTCATATGATCCACTCCTGTAATGCAAGTGCACGTGCAAATTCAGGAAATGCAAATGCATGTATATTAACACTTTAACATTCTATCTAAGCTAAACACTATTGTGATAATTATAAATGATACATTCAAATCTTAGTGCTTAAACGTTTAAATCCGTTTCAGTTCATACACTTGTATCCATTTCATTTTCATATATATATATATATATATATATATATATATATATATATATATATATATATATATATATATATATATATATATATATATACACGTATGTATGTATATATTTATGTATGTATATATATATATATATTCTTTGTGATTATACAAACTGTCATGAGCGGTGTTTCTGGTTTGGACGAAATAATTTTGGGTACGAAACCACCAGCCGCGAAGCGGCGAGTGCTTTCCTTGCACAGAATCAATGAGTCACAACACGATACACATGCGAATGATGGTTTGTATTTATCCCATAACACTAGTATGGAATGTTCTGTTTAGATAAACAACAAACGATAGTTTTTAGCAAAGAAGAGACCTGATCTACGATGAAAACCATAGCCACCCAAAACTGCCATTCGCAGATGAATCTAGAAATGTAACGCGATACTATGTGACACGGAAAGCAGTCGTGATAGCCTTAACACATATCTTTATTACCATCCCAAGGGCACCATTATGGGATAAATAATTTACATACATAACTATATATATATATATAAGGTATCTTATAATAACTACCTCCTACTTTTCTTGCAGTAACACAAGGCACGGGACAGCGACTTGCATACTGCTGCAGTTATGTATGTCACTTGTAGCATTGCTTGTTGTCGTGTCTATATCCGAATTCTTGGTTGGTAGTCGACGGGGATGCCGATGGGCAAATGGGTTGAGGCTTTATTTCATTCTTGTGTCATTGATGTGGAATGGGACAGAGGCTGTTAATATGTACCTTATGCTCATCAAAGTTTTTGACAGCCACATACATAGATTTGTCCTGAAAGCAGGTATCATATGCTGGGGTTAGTAATCAATTAAATGTCTCTTTATTGATCACTTATTAAAGTATCAACATGGGCATGATCATCATTGACGTCGGAATCATCACCATTACATATATGCTCATAATTGTCTCTCTTAATCAGGGTAGAGTGTTCGAGTAATCGAAATGAAAATAGCCTTAAAAGAAATGTGGGCGGCTCCCTACAAAAATGATATGCTATCAATGTAAATAAAGTTACGACAAGCAACGACGATTGTACCTTAGGATACCAATGACAGCCTCAAGGCTGTTATTTCAAACAGTCTTAAAGTAAATTTCGAGATGTCAACTAATTCTCCTACGATAAAAAAAGTAATTGTGCCTCTTTCATTTAATATGCACACAAGCCTAAACTACAGATTCCCATTGTTCGTTTTTTCGTACCTTGAATTTCACGTCATTAATTAAAAATAAAATAAGTTTAAATTCATTACACTTCAGGTGCACCAGCTGTCATAGCACTTGTGACTGTATGTGTGAACAGCAAGGCTTTTGACGGGGAATTTATCATGTGCACATTTCGGTAGGTACAACGGGTCAATGGATTTTAAACATTTCTTATGCTTTGAAATCAGTTCAAATCAAGTTAATTTACTGTTCTGAGGATCTGTGAAAATTTAAGGTGCATTCCTGAAAACCAGGTTACAGCCATTTGCCACAAAAGATCCTGGACGCTGAGAAAAGCTAATTTATTATTTTTTCACAGTGGGCTGTCCGATCAGTGGACCTTATATATTTTTATGCCGAGTCTTTTAAATGATAAATCGCGCCTCGACCCTTTCATCCTCTTTCGAAAAACTGAAAATGAATTCCGCTTGCTATCTGTACGCTTTTCTAGCCTTCGCGGTAGAGAGTGGGAAAGCCCAAATAAGGATTAGACCCAGAAGCAGACGCTTATTGTGAGTTCCTGGATGTACTAAATCGGCAAGCCGATATCGCTTACGTCATACCACTTCTGATGTTTTGGAATATTTTTCAAATATATATTTTATGGGCAAGTATGCAAAATGCAGAGTTAGAAACTGTACTTCTAGAAATTTTCGTGCGTACTTTATTGCGCGTAAATGCAATTTTTCTTAAATTGGAAATAAATTACGCATTTTAAATTCGTTCATTGAAGGTTGGCACCAGACAATTTCTTCAAGAGGCAGAAATTTTTGCGCATACTATTTTCCCGCGTGCAATCATTGCGCGAATAGCGTGAAATTTAGTCGAGTGCGAAAATTTCTAGAACTACAGTATGCCAACAAAATTTTAAATGTTACGCGAATGACCATGGAATGAGCTTTAAATGTCAACGTTTTTTTTCTTTGGATCATCCGGAAATCATGCAATCGATTAACATTTTCAGATGTAACTTAGCCGAGGACACAATGTATTTCTCCTTCCTCTTGCCGATGGGTATTATTATTGTAAACAACACCGTCATTTTCATCATGGTGATGCGTTGTCTTCTCAAAAGTAATTCAGCTATGAGTCCAGGTTAGTCATCATTCGTGTGTGTGTGTATGTTTTTATGAAATTTGAAAACTGGAATTAAGTAAACACTGTTCTGAATATATTTTAAGACTTAGCTGGAAGCGCTTGCAAAAGCCGCACTGTCATTGGCATGAGCTAAATCGTACCCCAACCCCTTATTAGATTGGCTGGCTGAGCGATAAGACGCTCGCCTTTCACCTCTGCGACCCGGGTTCGATTCTCGTCCTGGGAAGCATGTGAGGAAAGTTCCTACCACTTTAACCATGCACGGTGGTTTTCTCCGAGTTCTTTGGTTTCTTGCACCCCAGACAAGGTAGGAAGTATACGCCAACTTCTGTGCCATCGAGTGACTCGATAAGTCAACGCTTGACTTCTTTCACAATCCATGTAAACCAACTGTGTCTATACTTTATACTTTAGATATCCATTCACACACAAGGAAAGAGCCATTAAAAACTGCCAACATTTTAACAAGCGCACTTGGAACACTCTTATATGTCCGCTCCCCTTCATTCTGTGAAACACTAAATTTGACCTAGATATCTGACAACCTTTTTAGCTCAGCTGATTTGTCAGTCAGCTGAGCTTTTGTGAGGGTCCGTCGTCCGTCCGTCGTCTGTCGTCCGTCGTCCGTCTGTCCACAATTCACATTTTCGACTTCTTCTCAAAAACCGTTGGCCAGATTTACTTCAAACTTGGTGGGGGTGTTCCTTGGGTGGGTATCTATTAAGTTTGTTCAAATGGTCACAGTCCAATGATTTTTGGATTTTTTATGATTTTTTTATTCATTTTTTTGGCCAAATCTTTAAAAGTCTTTATCCTTGTATATACTCAGCCAATTGCTTTGCAAATTGCATAGGGACACTTCTGCGAATGTGGATGATACATGTACAGTAAGTGACTGACCTTGACCCCATTTCCAAGGTCACGAGGCGAGGTGCATGGAATTCACTGTTTATAGAGTAACTTGAGAAGTATTAAGGGTAGGACATTCATATTGCACATGCTAGTTGTCCTTAATAAGGGCCAGACTTAGACAGTAGACGAGTGATCTTGACCTCATTCCCAAGGTCATAGGGCCACTTGCTCAAATTTTACTGTTCACCTGACAAGTTGAGAGCTATTTGAACTTGGACCTTGATGTTGAACATGATGGTTGTCCTGAGCAAATGCCAGACTTAGACAGTGCATGGGGGACCTTAACCTCATTCCCAAGGTCACTGGGACCCAGACACTTACATGAATTTTACTTTTCATTTTGTAACTTGAGAACTGTGGAAGGTAGGACCTTGATGTTGAACTTGGTGGTCCTTTATTTAGGAAAGATCGAGACTGTACATTAGTGACCTTGACCTCATTCTCAAGGTCACACTAATATGGATTTTACTTGTTGCGTGATAACCTGAGAAGTATTTGTACTGTGACTTTGATCTTGTACATGGGGATGGCCCTCTAGGAAAGTTAGATTCAGAATAGGTCAGTGACTTTGACCTCATTTCCAAGGTCATAGGGTAAGTTAGTCAGCTGAGCACAGGACTGTCACAGTCCTCTTGTTGATACTTGTATTGGGAACTAATACACCGGAGGTTTTGCCCTCCACCCCCCCACCCCCATCCCCATCCCACTGCAATAATCCTCGTGTGCCTCTAAAATGATGACATTGTTGAATTGGCTCCAAATTGAATGGGCAATGCAAAGCTCAAATTTAAATTTTAACCCTTAAGGAGTGATATTGTTGACTATTGTCATGCTATCCTGGTAAGTCTTTCCCTAAAATTTCAATGAAAATGTTTGCAGGCGTGTCTTGAAAACGGATCAAGATATCTTCACAAAATAAACGGCTCTGACAAGATACGGATCTGCTCTGGGAAACGTATTTTTTTTATACCTTTCCAACCCTTCCTTCCGTGACTTTCGTGGCCCCAAAAATGAAGAAACAGTACAGTCTTACGGACCAAACTTAAAAATTGCATTTTTTTTCCTATCATATTTTTTGTCAAAAGCAAGATACGGTTCCTGCGTAATGGTCTATAGTTTAATTTTCGATAGTTGTCACTCAGAATAAAATAATATTTTATCAGAAATCCTTGCAAAATGTGTGATTTCATACTCATTCTCAAAACGGCTCCAAACAGCATCAAAATTAATTTCATGACATTCAAATATGATTCCGGATAATGCTAACATCTGTGAGATATCGTAAATATATAGTTTTGCTGGTAAAATAAGAAAAATAGGCAAGTTGCATCAGGTCAAAGTCGCGAGTCTGTGTTACGCGCTCGTAACGGTGCCGCCACCTTAAATATTTTATTCCAAAGCAAAAAGGCAAAGACACTGGAAGGGACATCACTGCACGAAAAGAAGGCAAAAAGGCAAAGACACTGGGAGGAACATCATTGCACCAAAAGAAACTAGTGAAGCCACATCCGAAGAATTGTAGACAAGACAAAAGAAGACAATACATCTAAATATATAAAAATAGAGTATCGGGGGTATGCCGTAATGTATAAATACATTGGCACTCGCAGTATGAATACATAATGACAATGGTATCATGTGACTGCCCTAGGTCTGCCTGTTGACTGACATAAGAGTGAACAGCATCGAAAATGATTCGTTTTCTTCAAAGCAGTGTCTTCAATCTGAGTGGTGTCACAGGGATTACATTATCTTGCAGTGTATCTCGATCTGCCCTGAAGTGTAGAGGTTAGAAGAAACAAATAAGGACATCCTCTTTTACACTACCACGGGCACACCTGGGAGGTGTCAGCAATACCATTTCTAAACAAGTCTGCCATAAAGGACATCTTGATTGAATGGGTACCACAAATTAGAAAGCTGATGTTTAGGGTGGTTAGAAATAATATCTGAAAACCAAAATGTTAAATTTCATTTTGAAACGGTGTTTTAGCTCCAAAAGTGCGCCACAATTGTCACATAAAAGTGCGGGAATTTTCATCGATCGTGTTCCGATGTCGGAAAGTGTTGGTGACGTCTCAAGCACAATCCGCTGGCTGGGTGAATGCGTTATCAGCCAGAGTGCCTTCAATTAGCCAAAAGTCATGGCAGATACAACAGACCATTGTGAATTCGGAGAGTCTGAATTGAGTTTTTCCTGTACATGGTCTGATGGCGATGGAGAAAAATTAATAAGAAAATCTGTAACAGCAGAGGAAAAGATCATTCACCTTGCAGACATGAGCCGAACGCCCAGAACCCTGCCGTCACTATACTGAAGGGAGTGCAGCCGTGGGACAGGCAGATGATCCCAACTTGCCGTCTGGAAAATGATCATTCGTTGCACAAAAGATATTTACTATAAAAAAAATCACTAAACTTCGTTTAACTAGAACAAACATACACGCAGTAAATTTGATTTGCGTTCGGATGGGTCTGGTGTTTCAAATTCTAGCATTCACGGTAAATTTTATGCTCGGTCTCGCCGGTAATACGACTGATCCTGTTGATCCAACGTTACCTAGTGGGCTTACTTTCCGCTTCTCGTGATTTACTTTAATAATGATATCATTTAAAGATTCAGCATACGTGTGGCAGATGGCGAGGCATTCCAGAAGGGAAAAGCTTTTGGAAAGAAAAATGCATTAAACAGATTAGTCAGAGGACGGATTAAAGACAAATGAAGACCAGTTCTAAGAATGTGTTGATTTGGCTGATGAACAGAGGTTGGCAGTGAATCTCTCAAATACCATGGTGCACAGCCATTTAAGATTTTATGCAGAAAGATTAACTCACTTTCACTACATTTGTATGATAATTTTTCCAGATCTGATTACCGATAAATCAGACTGTGACTAGTCTAAGCTGTAACCCCTGAAATTACTCCAGTAGCAGCCAAATTTACGTTTCCCAATAGGCTGTACAGCCGTCCCATTAAACAGAACCGTACTCAAAAATTGGGCAGATAAAGGAAAAGTACAAAATTTCTAAAGATCGTCTGCTGAACCAAAAGTGAAAATACTTCACAATATGAACCCTCTTCATACTTTTTGTTACCACGTAATTAATATGACTCGACCAACTTAGGTCTCTACTCAACAGGAGATATTTTGTATTTTGATTTTAAAAGTTGTGCCTTGATTTCATTATTATTTCCAGTTTGATTTCGCGTTAAAGAGAAGGAATGCTGGGCGTTTGATTTTTGTTCAAAAATGATTTTACACTGTGCCACACGGTCTTTTTTTTTCTTGGGAGAATTGTACAGAGTGTTTGAGTCGCTGAAAATATTCTTTTTTCAGTCTACCTACTAGTTGACAATACTTTGAGAAAGGACAATATTTAATCAAATAGATGAAGCAGATTACCTTTCGCTGCAGATTAATTTGAACAGGAAAGTGTTAACAATGAAAGTACAAATGCATGTATATGTATTAAGATTTCTTTTTCAGATCAAAAGCGTCCACGATTGGTGCAATTAGTCGGTGCCGTCACGCTTCTTGCGCTTCTTGGAATACCTTGGGCGTTCAGCGCTTTTGGAGCTATCGACGCCAGAAAAGGGAAGGAGCTTGAGAAATTAGAAGGCATCTTCCATGTATGAAATGTATTTTAGTTTCCCTGCTATCTTATATTTTTATTTAGCAAACCGCATTCATCTCTATAAATGCCTTTACTCCGTATTTTATTGGGAAAATATGATACATTTTTTTATAAATGTCATATTTCAAAGAAACAGTTTAAAGCATAGGATTCTTCATGAGCGTTTCACTTCCATCTGATTCGTTTTATGCACACATTTCTAGATGTTTGCTGCAGACAAAATATAAATTTTCGTTAAGTTTTTCTGCAATTAAAGGAATACTGCAAAAGACCTGTTTGAATTAAAATTACATGGTTTTAAAAACATTACTTGACGTTGCGATTGTACACAAGTAGTCTTTTTCTGTCTGTCTGTCTGTCTGTCTGTCTGTCTGTCTGTCTGTCTATCTCTCTCTCTCTCTCTCATAATTATATACTTTGGATAACATTGCGATGCTAATTTGATGCACATATGACTTGTATTTTATGATACTTACTTTTTTTGTTGGGTATTACAAAAAAAAAAAAAGACTTTTTCGTGCCTTCGTTTGCCAAAAAACAGTGTGACGCAAGTTTCAAGAAAAGATTTACCCCCTTCTGATGAACACATACTTTAGAAGAAAAAAAACAGGAATAGCTGATCACATAAATGAAAGGGCACCCACAGGGATATGGAACAGCCTCACTCAGATAACTGCATTTACGCAATTTCTTCCTGAACTTGAAGTTGTAATTCAGATCCAATCTTTTACCACACTATTTATGGGCAAATGTTGTTTGAAAGTTATGGGTTTTCTCTCTTTTTTACTGATTGGAGGCTGGTGTTTATCAGCACACTCTAAATCCTAAGCTGACAAAAACCAGGCGGACTTACTTGCAATGTATGTCATGTAAAGTTATCGTTTTTCTTGTTTTTGCAGGCAGTATTTGTGATATTTGTCAATATCCAAGGATGTTTTATTTTTATGTTCCATTGTGTACGTGTGAAGGATATACGAAACAGTTGGAAAACAGCTTTGACGTCGGGTGTATTCTCAACCACGCCCACCTCTGCTGCAGCTTCTTACTCTCATACCAATAGTGACAAAAAAGATAAATACTTGCATGTAAAGTCCAATCCTGGCAGTAAATCAATGCCTCATAAGGCTGACACAGAAGGCTTGGTGCCTGAAACATCCCTGTGATTGTAAAGCCTGGATGCCTGACACATCCCTCTGATTGTGAAGCCTTGGTACCTGACACATCATTGTGATTATTAAGGCTTCGCTTCAAGTTGGTGCACTGGTACATATCCCCTCTGAATGAAATGAATGACGATAAACAACCAAACCGGAGTCTCTATCTGTGACGATGAGAGCAGCAAAACGTGATCCGTGTGTACGAGTCTTGCTTTATTTGACGAAAATACAATATGCCTCGATGTGTTTATCTTTTTCTGTGATACCAATAATAGTGTATGCTTGTACATCAAATTTAAATCTTTTAAAGTACTATACATTCATCATAAGAATGCAGCAGAAAGGTTAAATAAGACAGACACGTTTTAAGACGTAGAAAAAAATCCTGAACCAAACTGAAACATCGGAACCAATTTTTGTAAAATTCGGCTCTGGCCTTTAATAACCTAATTGGAAGAAAATAGCAATTTGTAAATTTTTTGGCTTATCTGTGGCGAGTAGCTGGAACGGTCCTTGCAAGATATGTTTGGCTTTAGTATGTTTTACCTGAAATTATCTTTTCCGGTTAAAATCCTTCAAATTATTGAACAGAAAAATGAGACACTGATTAAAATATGATTTTGCTTAAGGCGCTCACAATAGGTTGAAGACTCCTTTTTGGTGATTTGCGTTTCGCAAGTGTCTGCATTGTCGAACTAAAACAGACCTAGATAAGTATATTATATACATATTCGGACGGTTATGCCAAGATTGAGAAGATGCCGTCTGCTTTGTTCTTTTTAATTAAGTTTCATGTGAATAGAAAATGCTCCCAATCCGCGCTAAGGAAAGCTGTTGACTCATTCTTATTTTGACCAGTGCCAGGTTTATGTGGTCGTGATACAGGCGTTTGACGTTCAAAGATGAAAGACCAAATTCAGGATATTTTACCCCAAATCCGTTGACGAAGTGGAGCAAAATTAAAAAATATAGCGCGTACTTTATTGTTTAAATCATACCCTTGCAGATTTGTAGTCCTCATACCCAAACTGATTGGATTTATCCAAAAGTTGTTTAAAATTGCGATGGACGCTTTCTTAATTGTGATGTTAACATTCCAGCATCCATTATATGAATGCAAAATACGACAGGAAAAAAACCGGTCGTGATAGGCGGGAAGTTTAAATGCAAAATACAAGTGGTAAATATAGATAAAAACGGATGGGTCCCTTCATGAAAAGGCTTAATAGGGAGACGCTACTCTGCTCAAATCTTAACCTAGTTTGTTGGCAATAAGTAGATGTTTTCATTCTAACCTCCATGTAGATGATTGACACATCTATAGGTTTAATATTTACAAAAGCCACCAGTAACATACCGTGTATCTTCAGTAGGCTCAGCTTCTCATTCAGGAAAAAAATCAGCTGCCTACACAGAGGCGATGGTCAAAATAAAAATGTATTTAATTTGGGGAAATCTATAATAAAACTTAAATAAATAAATCCTTATTGTATCAATAATCCAATTTAAAATCATATATTAAAATTAAGCATAATATGTACCGGCTCAGAAACCATGTAGATAATTGCTCAATGGCAGAATCTTCAATACATGTGAACGACTGCGCCATGCTTGTTCCAATATCGGATTTGCAGTTCAATAGCCGATGTCTGATGTGAATGACTGGTTTGCTCCACTTAAGACGTTCACTACAAATGAAGCCACAAAAAGAAAGTTTTAGGTAAAGTGTTTCGTCCATATTTTTAATATGGATAGGATCTTGTTTCACTTGTACTTGTCACAAAGCATTTGATGCGGAATATACTTTGTTTTGAAACGACTCTTCTCTCTTATTTCTATTTGACAGTGCTTAACTGTATAGCCTTACTCTTGAAACAAGTAATTCATCTTTGGTCTTTTCGTGTTTTCAAAAATATATATGAAATTGCATTGATTATTTCCAGCAAAGATATCAATTTGGACAGAATATTCATCAAGATAATGTGTACTATCCTTGTGTTGTTATCAGGACATTAAGCGGCATAGCTGGTCTGCCCGTATGTAAATCTGCATATGGCTTGAAATCAGGAAGTACGTTGCTCATAACAATTTTGTATAAATACATGAGGACAGATTCATGTCTGCAAGTAACGTTCAAGCATGTTTGGGCAGCTATTAAGCCTACCCTGGTCAGAAAAAAAGACTGAGTCAACAGCTATCCTTGGCGCGGGTCGGGGTTACGCCTAAGATTTCGCATTTGTAGCGAGATTATTAACTCTTAACTCTTTCAGTGCCAATCACGTGTAAAGTCAATCTATCAAAGTGAAACTAGCCTGAATTATTCGTAGTATCTCAGATTCGTATTCCTTGTAAAAAAACCCTTTCATACAAGTACCAGCATGCCTATAGTTCCAGAGAAAAGCTGTTGATTCAGTCAAAAAATTTGGCACTTAAAGAGCTAACATACGCATTGGTTGAAAGCTGAAGGATATCTTTAAGCTGCTATTGAAACACTTTTCCCTATAGCAATTGCCTGATATATTTGGAAGATCTCAAGGAATATGTTTGTAGTGTGACTTGCTTTACATGTTTATAGCAACTTACTTACATGTTGGTATCGTATATTGAACGTGAGATCGCAAGAAAATTTTCAGCTGAATACGCACACACCAAACACGAGTCGATTGCAACACACGCTGCGGGTGAAACTCCTCAATTATTTGTCACAAAGTAAACAAAACTGGCATGTGTTTGGAGGTCAACATTTTTACGCTCAAAATTATCATAGTGACATTAGCATTTATTCAAAATGGATAATACAATACATATCACAGGTACATTTAGGTATGAAATAGTGATTTTCCGCGATAATACAATATATCATCTTTCAATGAGTTAACATCATATAAATATGTATTTGCTCATGCGTACACGTTATTAACACCTACTAGTAATAAATGAACTTTTAGTTTTCTATACCTCTTCTTCACATATATATCTGAACCTTTTTACCCAACATAATGAAGCATCACAGTAAATGCTACATTGATTGACATCACACTCAAATAACATATCACTGTACGATGGTGCAACTCAATACAATACGAGAATAAACACAGCAGGAAATCAAAAGCAGAGCCATGATGTCAAAATGGGGAAAAAGGTGAAGACACCAAAGCTATTTTTCAATTTTGATACACGTAGACAACAAGTCCCCGGAGGTACATCTATTCAAAAATGACATTTCATACAGGCAATGATGTCTTTTGCTCATCTCAACATCCAGAATGCACAAATATTTACCTAATGAAATAATAAATTTCTTGTTTCAAATATAATCTCCACAGAAACCACTCATTATTATATCAGTACTAATATTGAACCCTATAATTGGGGAAAGTTAAAATGTACATAAAATATACCTTCAAAATCATGTAATAGTGCTCATTTACATCAAATATAAGGAACTGGGTCTCGAAAGTACACCAAAATTAAATAGCGACACACATCGATTACATATATATATATACATATATATATACATATATATATATATATATATATATACATATATATATATATATATATATATATATATATATATATATATATATATATATATATATATATATATATATATATATATATATATATATATAAACAAGCAAGTAATAAACCAGGATGGTACTCAAAATAAGATCATGACTAATTACAAGGGAGTGTAACAGCCATGTGGCACAAATCATTGATTGGGCTTCAAAAGCATCCAGTCAAAAGTACAGCTAAGACATGTTGTTTAGCCCACGGCTTTATGAAGTTTTTAAGGCGGACGAGGTATCTCAAAGAGTCCCTAGTTCCATCGTCTGACACGAAGTGAGGGACTCGAAAGCTGGTGTTGTTGCATTCAACGTTTACAGGAGAATAGCCTTCGTTTAAAATAAGGTAAATAATGGAACCTATATTTTCTGGTTGAGAACAGTTTACTTGGCAGGAAGATGGCAGTGTAGGGTAGTTAAAGGGAACTTAGATTTGAAATATCTGTTAAAAAAGGATACGTCTTCGTAATAACCTAATCGGTAATACGGGGAAGGTGGAGAGCTTGAAGAACAACGAGTTATGAGACCATTTGCCTTTTCCGACATAAGTGTGTGCCGCGTGGACTCAATAGTAGACATGGAGCCGTTAGATAATGACGATGATTCCAATCCATATGTAAAGACAGGTTTGCAGATGATTTTCCATAAGTGTGCCTTGACCTCAGTGTCCAAGTCAAGATACAAAAGGCCAATATAGCCAAGACTATACGAGTTTAGCCTAAACTGTTTCATGCGATTCCCAACATGGTCTTTACATGTTTGATTACTGTTGAAATCTCCGCCTAAGATACTGGCGATATCACATGACGACATGGGTTTGCCGTTTACCAGTAGATGCAAGGGGGATCACAATAAAATTTGGGTCCCACGACATAATTTCTGACTTTTGGTGGGTTGAAGTTAAACCTCCAGTGTTTTGCATATTCAGAGCATATATTGATAGACCTATGGACCCATACGGTACTGCTAAATAAAATAACATCATCTGCTTATGCTCTTACGCAGTGAGAATCATTGCCTATACATAGGCCATTTAGTTGGGAACATTCATTTTCTTAACATAGCATCAATAAATATTTTGAATATGTAGGGCGACAGAATACTATCCAAACACCTGTCCTTATGGAAAAGGAGCGGATGGCATTTCCGTTACATTCAACTTAGGCGTGAGTCGCTATACAATCTGTGCGTACAACAGTAGTCAGTGAGAATTTGGCAGAATTTCAATAATCTTATATGAGAGGCCATGGTGCTAGATGCTGTCGAAGCCTTTTTGAGTATTGAGCGTGCACAAATGAACTGGAAAGTGTTTGCTATTATAATACGAAATAGTATCATGAAGGATCATACATCCAAAGGAGGCCAGCACCCCTTTCGAAAGCCAGGTTGCATGTTGCTGATGGTTTAGTCGGGGACATAAGTATTTCTACAATTTTGGAGTGAACAGAACTTGCTATTATAGGCAGATACAGGTAGTTTTCAGCAGTGTTAGGGTTAATCTCTTTTTTCTAGAATGTGAATGATGATGCCATTTGAAAGCACTCCTAGGACCGTACTCAATGTAAGTACGGTAGAGTATACTGTAGCGGGGCATTTCAGTAATAAGCATCATTTCCCTGAACAAGATGCCCGGCTATTATGCCATCATTGCTAGTCGAAAGGTTTGTCAGAAACGGTGTGGGCATTTATTCCCCACTTTAACAATAATTAGTTTGTGATCGTACGTTTTACGTACCTCGTACGTGTTTAGGTACGGTAAAAATGATCTTATTAGACATGTGTATGCACTACTTCACTGCACCGCTCATATTTGTCTCATTTTCGATCCATACTCAGCGGTCTAGCTTCGGCAAAACGTTTTCTCCCCGGATGTCTAATAAACTTTATCGTTCTACACAGAAGATACACTCTATTATATTACAACACATGACTCTTCCTGACTTTTACATTGTACTACTTCTTTGTATGAAGTCCGTTTGACTGCATAACTGACACGCATGTGCTCCAGGTCTAGGGCAAAACTTCATCTGAACCCATGACAGTAGAATAAAAAATTGCAATATCCTGATCACTCAGTGATGAATTAACTCCTTTTTGCTTTAACCTTTTGATTCTTGTCCAGAAAGAGCCGAGTTTCTTGTTCAGGCTTACACTTCTTGTTGGTTAGTCTTCAGTCACATACTAAACAAATTGTTTAGGCATTTACAATGTTGTGTTAATAGAACTTCCGTTCTTATGTGGTGCTGCTGGCGTTTTCCCGACAACCGGCTCTGTAAAGCATTTCTGGGACCTGTCTGAAAGAGGGGCTGACGTGGAGGTTGTGCGTCTGGTACCGGTTGATGACGTCGAAACGAATGACGTCAGCGCCGTTCTCCAGCTGTTACGGATGTCCTTCACACGAACACAGTGGAACAAGAAGATAAACACCCCTTGAATGTTCACAAACACCACGAATACAACCTGAAATAATTATTATGATATTTATGTTAAAATCGTCCAGAAGTGATTAATAACAAGGAGCTCAATTTGTTCTTTTGATTGAAGTTCATGGTATTTAGGAGTGGTAGATCGCGTGCATACTAATTTGGAAATGCAATTTAGTGCGCAAAAGATGCATAATTAAGCGAACACGATTACAGTTAACTTCATCAATCTATGTACTCAATGACGACAAAATACTAATAATGTTATAGAATTCAAAGTTACACTCTAGAGCCGAGACGTTAGACCGTTATAAGCTAAAATTCAAGCATTCATTGTCGCTTAATAATGACAATCTAAGACTGTTGAGCTAAGCAAGTAATCCATCTTTGACTAAAAACAGGCTTCCACCATAAAAGAAGATTTGCTTTAAAAGTAAATCTGTCTGTGTGCTTTCCAAGCGCATTGACAGATTTGCTAGTGTTGCACAAACCCGAGAATTTAAGAAATAACGGACAACTGTAGCGCATTCAAGTTGTTTAAATGTCCGTAATTAACTTTTGTTGTTGGCCATTGGATGTGCCTATAGCACAAATCTACGAATTAAAGTTTGAATGATACTTCTACCTTCAAACGTTTTGAAGATGTTCAACATTGAAACTTTTCAAGCGCCCCTAATTTGCATAAGTTAAAATTCCACACTCTTGATTGTGGTTCGTTGGATACAACTATAGCAAAAACTTATAGATTAATGCTGGCATGGTACAGTCTTTTTGAAATATTAAATATTTAAAATTTCAAATAACCGTATTTTTTATAATTTTAAACATGTCGACTATTCCCAACCAGGTGCCTAATTGCACTGCTATATCAATGCACAAAATCAGTATTTCTTGGTGATATCTAGACAGTATCATTTGGTCTCCTGGCGGGCGAAATAGACTGAGGGCCCGCCAGAGCCGGGCGGCAACGCAATAGCATAGCCTTTTAGAGAGTGTTGGCTATTGTCTGGTTGATATCGTGTTCGAGAAAAAAATCCGGACAAAATTGATTTTAAAGAAGGATAAATGAATGAATGAATGGATGAATGAATGAATGAATGAATGAATGAATGAATGAATGAATAAATAAATAAATAAATAAATAAATAAATAAATAAATAAATAAATAAAGGATCGTTGGAAAAACAATATGTCTGCCCTCAGCACACAGACACAATAATATTATTTTTCACCACGAAGCTTGGTTTTTCCATTCTGAGCCAAAATTCAGTTAAGTGACATGATGTTGCCCCACCGGAAAGTAATGATAAAAATCAAATCTTAACAAGGCCTCATTTAGAGACCCTCCAAAAATAAAATACTTGAGCAGTAGGTCGGAATATTTTCGCACACGTGACATTTTAAGTTTAGGGTTTCGAGGCCATCAAAAGATCTTGTGGAATTTCCACTTTTTGTGCACCAGAAGCTACCCCGTACAGGTCAGTAAGAACTAGAATGCGACGAATGGATGGTTCATGTCGTTTGATTGGATTTAGCACCAAACAAAGGCTACACAATACAGTACAATACACTAATACAAAATATAAGCATCATACACTTTCACATCACAGGTGCTTGGACAGCCCAACGAAGTCTGCTGACTTTTTTTTCAGTGGAGTCCAAATATTAATAAATAAATATCACTTAAATTATGGTCAGAAAACATAATTACTTTAGACACAGAATGAATACGACTTCTACTTCTACTAATATAAACATTGCCATGCTTTTAAACAAGTTGTGTTGAATTTTACCTTATTTACAGGATCTCATTTTTAGTTTATAATTACCTCAATATATATTTTATCTGCTACATATGTGTAAACCTGATTTTCTTTTACCTCTTTATGTGCTGCATTGTGGTTTGATTTCGAAGTTATGTATGTCTTAGTTTTTACTATAATTTTTCAATCTTGACTATATGATTGTACTATTAGGATTCTGTGTATGTTCCTTATGATTTGGGTATACATGTACTTTTGATTTTGTGTATATTTATGTATGTACCCATTTTCCCCATTACTGGGGGTTTAATAAATTATTATTATTATTATTATTTTTATTATCATCATCATCATCATCATCATCATCATCATCATCATCATCATCATCATCATTATCATCATCATCATCATTATCATTATCATTACTATTAATGTTGTTATTATATAATCAACATTCAATCATAAAATGTAATATAACCAATATTACACCATGAAATAAAAGCATCAAATACAAATCTTTATTCAAATATATGTGAGATGAGATGAACGAGGTGAAGGTAAGGCAGACACCAGTAGCCTTCCCGCAGATCATGAGTTACAATATACAGGGATTTCATCTGGTTTGCATAAAAAATTATCTCGAACCACATATTCACTTGTGACAATGTATGCTGTATCATCAACATAATGGAAAATTTTGACATCTTCTGATGTACCAGGCATTTTAAGACCACAAATGTCTTCATCTGCACGGATTTTGATAGCCAAAGATTCAGCACACAATGCATACAACAGCTGGGAGAGAACAATATACTAGCTGCGCAGCATGCTTGCTGCTTGCTGCGCTCATACAAGTAAAGGCGAAAACACACTTTTTAAAGTAACTGGACTCTTGAAGAGACTAAATAATATATACCAACAACACGCTTGCTGCATATATTTAATTCACGTTTCTTGTCACATCTGAACGAAATCATTCTTGCGTGGGTTTTTTCGTGTGAACGTATCTTCAACCTTCAAAAGAAAGCTATTCGTTTAATTTGCCATGCTAAATTTTATGCTCACACGGACCCTCTCTTCAAAAAGCTAAATCTTTTTAAAGTATAGGATGTTCTGCAACTCAAGCCACTCAAGTTTTACTATGAGCATTCTAAAAACGAACATCTTGGTTATTTTGAAAATATGTATATAAGCCCTCTACCAAATCATAATTAATTTACCCCCAATAAGAGCGAACCCTTCTATCCCATTATCTATTAAGACCCGATCCAAAAATTGTATAGGATACTATGTCCCGTTTTTGCTACAAGGAACCCCTTCCTGTCTAATTGATTAAATATACACACATTCATATTATAGTTTGCTTATTTACGCCGAAGGTTTCTTTATAAATCTTTACAAACAAGTATCAAGAAGTTTGTAGTGTGCCTGACTGTTTTTTATGTAAAAACCAAAGAAATCACCACATTCCGCCCTTTTGTTGTACGTATATCATGTGTATATTATCTTTTACAGTGTAAATATTTAAGGTAATCCAGCAAGGTGTTGTTAATGAGCAACTTTCCATTGGTGGCCCCAGCAAAAGAGGATATAATACTTAGCTGGCGTTATCCTAACACATCTCTTAACTATATGTCAAATGTTTTGTCTCTAACAGATTGATATATTACATACTGATGTACTCATCTGATTACATGTCAAATAAATTTGTTCTAAGTTGTGAGTTTTCCCCATTTAGGCCACATAATGAACATAATGTGGTATTAATAGAAGTTGTCTTTATAAGGGATAAATTTTAGGTGAGGAGTAACAGGTGAGACTGTGAATAACTGGTCTTTATACAGAAATAATCTTCCCTCTAAAGATGGACTTAATTATATATATAAATATATATATATATATATATATATATATATATATATATATATATTCACACAATATTGTAACACAAAATAAATCACATTGATGTGTCTCACTGCTCCCAAAGTATAGTAGTAGCTTCAATATGCTTTTTTTCTGGAGCCAGAGGAGTTTCAATGGTATTTTAAAAATTGTTCATTTAGTTGCTTTTCATTAAACTTGGCCCTTTTCCTTTGAATTAAAACTGAGCCCAGTGCTGGGCCTACCGCCCAACCCGACTTCAGGGAAGCTGTTGACGTGAGGCATGCCATTCTTATAGGGTTTGTCCACAATTCCCATCCATTTCTTTACTAACACAATTTCTAAATCACGGATCATTTACCTTCTGCTGGCTTTGGTCAGCTAAGGACGGTTAATCTAGTTTTTAAAAGAGACTAGATAGCAAACTCACATTAAAAATACCCTCCAAGAGAGCAAGGTTTTTTCCATTGTTGGCTTCAATTGTCCCAAAGACACTAAATACCCATGGAACTCCAAGTAACACAAGAAGTGCAACAGATCCAGCCAGCTGAATAAACTTGGACCGCTTCTGATCTGCAATAAATTATAAAAACGAATGCGAAATTCAGATGTAAGTTCATTTTATGTGCCAATATTTTTTTTGACATGTTTATGTGGTTTGCATGAAGATGTATGCACAACAATCGTTACTTCAAATGCATGCATATGTGACCATTAACAAAAGAGAGCTTACTGATGTGTGTGTGTGCGTGTGTGCTCGCACGAGCATATCTTGCATTCATAATTTACGTGCTGTTCCTGTAAAATATACCATGATTGCGATTTCAAGAACGAGTTGCAGCAGATACAGCATTAATTCATTGCAGCGAAACATTACCTGATGCCATTTCTGCACCACCTATCAGTAAACGTCTTACTACCATGGTAAAGATGATGATGTTATGAGCAATGATGATGCTCATAGGCAACAAAAAAGCATAGTATAAGGTATTTTCACGTAGTCTACACCTGTGAAATATATGAAAAAACAAGTATTAAGGGGACAACATCCAGTTTGACTTTAAACATATTTGTGTAATAATACATCTGGATACTAAAATTATTGGCCCTCAATGCACAGAATGACACACGGTATATTTAAAAAAGACATAACAAAACTATGTTACCAGTACGTTCGTGCGTGAAAAATAGGTTTCAATATTCACCATGAAATTCACAAAATGGTTTGCGTAACCTACGGCATTCAGATAATATATCATCTGCAGTTTTAACATTGTGAAGCTTTGTGTTGTATTTTTGACCCATTTACATTAAAAAGGCTCCTTCAAAAAAACACACGCATTCATGAGTAATATACGTACGTAATTACTATGTAAAGCCTGGTTTCGTCTATATACTTTTGAACAGCTTCAAACATGTCTCCATTTAATTCATTCGATAATTCTTACTATTACAATGGGCGATTTCACCTGAATGATCACCACGAATTCGGACAATTAATGTATGACGAACCCCAGATGCAATTATAGGAATAGTGGCATTGACAACTTTTCCTGTAGAAGAACCGTTGACAAAAGAAAAAGAAACGTTTTGCATTTGCAATGGGATTGGAACAAGGACAATTGAAACTTGGAATAATTTTAAATAATAGTTAGCTTGAAGTTCATAGTTCACGTGGAGAGTTCTCGACGCATTTGAGCGTAGCAGTTGCTGGACGAACGGCCACCAAAGGTATAGATGTAAGGGACATCATCAACAGCAAGCAATGTAGCTTTGAGTCTAGATTAGACTAATCGTTGAGAAACAGATGCTCTAATGTGGGAGGACAGGTTATATCATAGTCTGATATTATCGGGGAGAAATCTGTTGTTATGTCGTTGCATTCTATAATTGGGAGGTCGAACGGGAAAAAAATGGCGAAGGTCCTACTAGTGAAAGATGGGGGTACTTTTTTGGACAGAAATGCACGTGAGATTGAAAGCATTAATTTTCACAAAAGTTTGTCGGCAGGCGTAGGCCAGCCGAGGTCCCGAAGAAACTTAGTAAATGTAAGTAAAGTAGGTCAGAGCATCACTGCATATATTAGCTGCCTCACATTGGGTGGATTTTAGGTAAGATAATATTTATCCGGAGCTATCTGACAGGACACAACCGTATTCAAGAATAGGTCTAACCATGCAAATGTACAGCCTAGTCACAGCTTTGCGGGGGGGGGGGGGGGTATATATAAAATTACGTAGGGATGCAATGCGCTGGCCAGCTTTGTTAGCGAGTCGAGTTATATGGGCCTGCCAAGTTAAATTGCCATTCAGAGTGATTCCAAGGAGGATTTGCGCATCAGCTTCAGGAATGGCTGGGTAACCAAATAAACGGAACGGTGATATGGTTTATAGGTACACACACACTCACACACACACACACACACACACACACACACACACACACACACACTACATACATACATACATACATATATATATATATATATATATATATATATATATATATATATATATATATATATATATTCATTTTACGAGAAACGCATTTAATTTCATTTATACCTATTAATAAACTGGAATGTGACATTTATTGGAAATAAATCATTCGAAACCTTTTAACAGCGCAGAAGCATGTGATGATGTTGCGACGAGAAGAGGCTGTGAACCCTAAAATCTCTAGTTACCCCAGAAGACTGGCTCAAAATGTAAACAGGCATTGAGTTGTTAATATAGCAATTCCTCCTACTAAGCTTTGCAAGTGTACCTTATCTCCAAGAATAATCAGGAAATTATACATTTTGAGACACTCCATGTATCCAACAAAACCGTCCACTTATGTCAGTAATAGTCAAGGGCCATTCTGGTCAATTTTAGTTTACACTTATGCCGTGCATAGGTCCATTCATTTGTGCCGCTGCTTGGACAACCGGTTCAATATCTCATGATTCACTGCTTGTGTTCCTGGCTAATTATACAGAAAACAGATGTTTGTTTCAGAGGAAAAAGCAAGGTCATTCAAACTTCAGCACTCTTCTTGATCATATTCAGTGCTGGTAGCTATGGCGATCAAATTTAGGGCCAGTCTGTAAGAGGTTCTTGCGTAATGCAGACATTTTCGTTTTGCGCCAAGTTAACATTATGTGGCCGCTGGCTTATTGTTTTGGGAAAATGTTTCACACTTTGCATTGTATGAATCTATGACTCTCCAGAGGCTACCGACTTCTCAGATTGTAAGAGCTAGATATACTAATCACGCAAAAACAAAAAACAAAAAATTGGTTTAATGAACGATGATTAAAATTCAGTATAATTGTGTACTTACTGAAATGTACAATTGACATATTCTCCATCAAAAGCTGAATGGCTTATTGGAACTGGTACTACGCTTATGATGGCTGGTATGCCTATAGGAATATACAAAACATGCAATTTATGAATGGACAGAACTAAGGTAATATACGAATAACGTAATAAACATATAATATATGAATGCACATAAAGACATAATGACCTCTTGAGTAAATTAAAATCGATTTAGTCATTTAAAATCAGAAATGATATATCTGCCTGTGAATTGTTAAATTAAGGATTCAAACATAAAGTTATTTGATAATTAAAAAGAGCACAACATTTCTCTTTGTTTTTTGACAATCAATTCAACAAAACTCAATGTACTTATGTTCGAAGTGCACTACCTGTTCAGAGATTGTTTATCAAACATTGACGACCGTTAATTTTAGCTTTCACAAACTAACCTCCAGAATATACGTACCCCAACATACCACAGCGGCCTTCCACATAAACTTAGAGATATGGCTGTTAAGGACTTTTATAAGTAATAGATACATATTTATTGCCTCAGTGCCATTCCACATGAGTGAAGCCAATATGAAGTACAGTCGGAGTCCGTTTGCCCATCTGCAGCCAGCATGATCTCCAGCAAAGAATTCCGTTACAGACAGGATAATCAGCAAAGCGATCAGAGACAGGCAAAGGTTCACTAGAATGAGAGTCGGTCTGCTTTTCTTTGCCCGCCTGAAAATGCGTAGCGATTATAAACTGCTTATGTTTTACATATTTCATACTATTTGCATACGTAATCAACAGGCAATGTGAAGACACGGTGGTGCTTCTATTAAAATGATACTTTATTCACTTTCATATAAACTAAACATAATTTAGCTGTAGGTTAACTTACAGATCCATTAACTAAAATCTCCTTGTTTTTGATTCGCGCATTTTTTTGGAGGGGGTTATAAGTATACAATCTGATTTGAACAAACCTCCATCAGACTAGATTATGATTTGTCTTTCACTTTGCCAATTTGGCATTCTCAAAATGTGTGTGTGCCTGAGCTTATAGTACAGGATCCAGGGGTAAAGATATTGAGCAGACCTGACATGGAAGAACATACTTCATGGGGTTACGTGTTCCCAAACATTTGCAAACAAAGTATACGGCCACTCAATGTTATACATGTATATTCTACGGTCGTTGTTCCCCAACTCTCGGTAAATAGGATAAAGGGGGTACGGTTGCATGCAGAAGGATAGTGGTATATATATATAAGGGATATTTCTGCCAACCCATGTGTCTATATTATAGAAAATTGTGTGTTGTTTGAAAACTATGTTTCGTTACGGTTTATTTAAGTATATCACTGGAGGTCAAAAGATCATAATAATAACTTAAATTTCAAAATAATTGCAATGATGAAAATAGAGTCAGCACTCAGCTGAATATTTAAGTAAATTCAGGGCTTATTTCAGACGCGTCATGTTTCTCTCCTTAAATCACACATACATGTATGCAGCATATTATGTGCAATGTGCGAGGGTTGTATCAGCAACATTTTTCGCTTTGTACAAAGGAAACTCCCACGTTACAAAGTTGTTAAAACCGTTCCATGACCATTGAAAATACATACCAATACTAATTTCAACAAAGTCAAGTCGAAATGATAAATGTTTTACTGCATTTGGTGGCATATACAAAAATACTCGACTACTTTTAGTTTTTATTCTTTGATTCATTTTTGAGGCATCGTCTTTTGCAAAAATGCAACCCACATTGCGAAAAATAATCAGATAAGTATTGTTGTCAAACAATGGGAACAGACATTATACAACTTAGTGAATTTTAACTAGTGTTACTGTCATCTAGGCCAGTTCGATCTCGTGCACATTTCTGGAACCATTGAAAAGGGGTCTCTTTGTTTGTTAAAAATTACTGGGAAAATGCAGCATCAAACGTGTTTTTCAATTTTTCTGATGGCTCTGTGGGTGCTGTTCTCAGCATGTCAATAAGTCATGCACACTCGATGGATGGTACCTGAAGTCACCAGCAATCATGTTTACACACTCATCACCGAATCTTTGCAGTTTGTGTAGCTTAGGTTCATCTTTCAGCTCTTTTGTTTTCTGACAAATAGAAGATTGACGGTCCAAAGTGGAAAACAGTAGAAACTTCCATTCTCCGTTTGTGCTACGTGATCTGTTACAAACAAAGCATTTAGTCTTGTCATTCACAGCATGTGAACCTGATGATCTCGTTTTAAGCAATGACTGGTCAGGTGTGTCTGCAGTGCTTTCATCTGACTGTTTAATTCTATAATCAATATCCTTGCAGTTTGAAAAGAAACTACGACAATAAGGGTGTAGACCTAGCATGGGATATTAAGACAGGATATCAGCCTCTGGCTGCACGTCGTCCTGCATTGTGAAAACTTCATTATTTTTTTTCTAAGTTGGACCACATGAAAAACGCTCAGATAGCCCTTGTTGGTCAATTTGTGGACATGGTTTGCAGTGCTTTTCGTCTGGCATATAACACACAAAGTTTCACTTTTGTTGTTAAGAAAACTCTGTGATCACTCAAACAGCAGTTAGTCTGCAACAAAAAGTAAACTACAGGGGTGTGATCAGCTTGATTCTAAACTGAACCTAACTTAAGCTTGTTGAGATGAAATTAAACTGAACTTACGCAAATGCAAGCCAAACTGAACAAAGCAAAAACTGAGCCGACATTGCGATTGAAACCAGAATAACCTATGCAAAACCAAGCTACAAAACTAAGTGGATTAAAGGTATAGCTAAGCTAAGTCAAATTAAAAATAATAATAGTAATTAATAGCCTTCAACTGCACCAAGATGAAATTGAACAAAAGCTAGGCTAGGGAAACAAGGCTATGCATTAGTTAAGATAAGACTGAACTTACGCTAAGCTAAGCCAAGCCAAACAGAACTAAGCATAACTGAGCTGCGGTGACATTGAATGTAAGCTAAGTTAAGGGCACTAGGCTAAGCTGTGCAAAACTAAGCAAAGCAAAGCTAATGTAAAGCTATGCAAAGTCATACTAAACTCAGCTTAAACTAAACTAAGATGTAATGGCACTAAAGCTAGGTTAGGGAAAGTAGGCTAAGCTTAAGCCGAGTTAAGATAAAAGTGACCTTGAGCCATGCCAAACTAAACTGAACATAAACTGAGCTAAGATTAAATTGAACTTAAGCTAAGCTACGAAAACTGGGCTAAGGTATCCAAGACAGAGCCACTAAACCAACCCAGGGAAAGTCAAAGTTAAGCTAAACAAAGCATATTGAACTAAGCTTAAACTGAAATTTAACTTAAGCAATACCAGGATAACCATGCTAAGCTGTGCAAAACTAAACTACAAATCTACGCTGAGATAAACCTAAGTTAAACTAAGCATAGGGCAAACCTGAGATTAGCTATCTTCAAACGTAAACATGTTCTTCAAGAAAGAAAACAAAAGCACCCATGTCGTATAGATCCTCCAGACGAAAATAGGAATACTGTTTGAAGTAAATCTTGCCAACAATATTGCAGAAGCTGAAACTGCAATTTTGGATTGAGGGAAAGACAAGGAAAACTGATTGACAAGTTAAGCAGTGTTATTGAAAAGCTGGTTGACCTAAGATAACTATAACAATCGTTGCAGACAGACTTGAATACCTGTGTATGCCTCAGAAAGATGGATTATTGTGACTTTGAAAATGTAGTCAAGGTTACCAAAACATAAACAGTTCCAAAATGGTCCTCAATTAGAACTTTTGCCAATTTGAATAAGCTCTGTATAATGCCTTTATGTTCAGTAGATGTGTTTTCGAGCCTTACAAGTAAATGTGACCATGTGATGGGGACAATAAGGTCACAGTCACCAAAATCTAATCAGGTCAAGAAATGAAACTATGTTAAAAGTGTCCTAAATTTGAGTTCCCTATGGCAACTAGTTTAGGAGACCTCGTGTTCGCAGGTTTGGGGGGTTG
This sequence comes from Hermodice carunculata, assembly GCA_964020975.1. Taxonomy (NCBI): domain Eukaryota; kingdom Metazoa; phylum Annelida; class Polychaeta; order Eunicida; family Amphinomidae; genus Hermodice; species Hermodice carunculata. The sequence goes on along the minus strand of OZ026613.1, from coordinate 75,602,703 downwards.
ACACACGAATACATGCATTAGCCAATAGACAGACAGGTCTACAGAGAACTGAAAACAGCATGCCCTCAAACTTTGTTTGTGGAGGGTACAATGAAACAAAAATTGAAGCATGATGAATTGAAAACAAACATTCTGAGGCGGGGAATTATCACTTAGTTTGTAATGGATCTGACTGGCAGTTTTGAAGACAAATGTGAGCTCTTGATAGTTAATGGAAAGACAGAAGGACAAATTCAATTTACCTCCAGAATTTTATTCGGAGAAAATAGCATGTCCCAAGTTAAAGAAGCAGCACGGATTATGAATATAGCTGAAATAAAACTGAACAAACATGAGCTATATATCTGCTAGTGAACAGTAGTACAATATGGTAAAAATTACCATTTTAATGAATGAGGTGTAGGGGAGGGGTACCAAAATTGTAATTGCATGCTTATTTTTGGATATGAATTTACCCTTTTTGCAGTGTACACTCTCTGAATCCTGAGACAAAGTTTGGTATATACACCACTGAGGTTGTAGAGTACATGACAGTGTGCGCTAGGACTACAGAAGTAAATCTGGCAATTCTCAAAAATTTGCAAGGAACAAACACTATTGCACCCATTTTCTTGTCAGCAGGTTAATTAAGACATAATATGTACTACCTCTGTTTATATGTACATGTTTATCTATCTCATCCCCCTAGCTTGCATATTTATCGTGAGCCTTGCATAATTGTTCATGGTAAAAATGGGTAAACATAAATTTTTGTGATTTTTTTTCCTGACTGAAAATAAGGTGCATATCAAAATACAGCCATATTTTTTGTTTGCAAGAGTTTTGGCAAACCTAGCCTGTAAATTCTATTATGAGGACCTGTTTAAACGAATAGATCACAAACCAAAAGTATATTATTCCATGTCAGGTCCAACTCATTTTTGTTGGCTTTTGTTGTCATTGTTGGGTTGAAATTCACTAGTATGGGTAATGTTTTCTGAAATATCAGGTATCCTGGATCCTGGACTATCATGTCATTTTTTGTGACAATCCCAGGGGTTCAATGAAATGACCATTAGCTGCTTACCGAAATACAACATGTGATAAGACTGTCAGGATCAGGCAGAGTAGAGACAATGTTCTCAGTACATGGCCCGTGACGTAGAGTTCAGCACTGTATGGGAACCTCTAAAAGAATAGTATGACATACGAATATATACTTGTAGGAGCCACACTATTATACAGTTCAAGCCTGAACATGTCAAAACGAATTATATAATGATACATGGTCAAATGGATTTTGATCAAAACACATTGAAGGTATGGATCGTCATTAAGCAGGCAAGATAAATGTGCCTCTGAAGATTTTCCATCATTTAGACTCCACAGTTGCAGAGTGTACACAGGTTGTGGATCCACCTAGGCAACCAGATACGTCTGCGTATATCAAGATAGATGATCAAAGAGCTTACCGTATGATGCAAAAGTTGCTTTATCTACAGTACATCTATTATTTTGGCTTAACCCATAACTCTCATAACAGCCAAACCCGCCTGGTGGTCAAATGTATGCTACAGTGTTTTGGACAAATTTTAACAAAAAATATAAAACGATTTCAATCAAACTTGTAGATGCACATTTCGAAATAACATACCCAGATTGGCAGCTTTCCACTTCATGGCCAACTTACACCAAAGAAACAACGATGGAGCTCCTTTGTTACTTTCACTTCCTTATTGATTGTTATAACCACAATAATGGCACTCGAATTTTTCATTTCCTATATTCTGCCATAAAACGAGTTACTTCCTCAATGAAGTGTGCATATAACTATGTTGTCATTATAATGGACCTGCAATCCAGTATTGCGCTTAAAAAAATGATCATGCTATCGATTGCTGGCTATATTTGGGTTGCTATCAAAAATGTATATCATGCTGTTTACCTGTTTTCCTTTGGTGTGTTCCCTTTATGTTACACTGTCTTTAAAAAAATTAGCATTGAATGTTTGAGATTTGTGATTATGCGCTTTGCTTCATAATTTTCACTGTTTCTTTTTTATTTCGGGATTCCGTGAAGATAATTGCCCTGTAAAATGTTTGATCTATTTGGGCATATAACATGCATCAGGTTTTGTGATTTATATATTAATACTTGTTGCATATGGATGTTAACCGACATATCAAAACGGAAGCAGTTCTTTTTTCACAATTATGCAGACCACAGTGAAAAAAAATGAATATGACACATTTTTCTCATTTTTTTTTTATTCTCATAAACATAAGGCGATAATCTATCGACAGGGTCAGCATGTTTCATATTTGTCCAGGAGCAAAAGATCCCTTCGAGATAAATGACAAATGTACTATTATAATTTTGAATCAAAATACGTACCAACAATACACTTAAAGGTGACTTGCGTATAATCGTACGAAACGGAGGTAATACACGCTACAAGAAATCAAAACATCATGAACAAGTCGGTAAAGAATAAAATTATTTGTGACGTATCGTTGTATGATAGTGTACGTTCCTTTCAAAATCTTTCAGGAGGAAAACAAGTGTCAAAATTTATATAAAAGCAGGATTGATGATGGAACACCAGAAGATAATGAATGAAAAAAATTATTCACATCATTTCCCCCAAAAGATAGAGACACTTTAGATTAAAAAAAACTGGAGACCAATGTCCGTGCTTAATCAAGATTACAAATTAGCTGTAAAATGTATTAAATCCAGAATAAAGAAGGTATTACCAAACATAATACACGAAGACTAGACTTTATATTTGGATGGACGTTACACAGGTGAAAATATAAACAGAATATTAAGTCTTAAAAATCACACAAATCAGGAAGAAATCCAAGCACTTTTGTTCTAATTGACTTCGAAAAGGCCTTCGACAGATTGGAATGGAAGTTTATTTCTAAATGTTTGATCCGTTTTAACTTTTGACCTTTACTAGTTAGGGGGAATAACATATTTTACAATGATTTTCAGATTTGTGTTTAAAATTATGGTTGGACACCACAAGCTATTAAATTATTCCGTGGTGTCCATCAAGGATATCCTCTCTCGCCGTACCTTTTGTTAATGTGCGGAAATTGTGGCAGTAAGTATTTTGGAAAAACGCAGACATTGCAGGAATTACAATAGGTTTACATGAGTTTAAAATATCACAATATGCAGAGGATACATCTTGTACAATCCAAGCTTCAGAACAAAGTCTTTTGACACTTATTAGAACTTTTAAAAGTTTCAAAGCATACCAGGATTAAAAGCTAATTGAGATAAAACAGAAATCCTGAAATTGGGATTCATAACCTACGCAAATTTTAAAGTAGCAAAATATCTTGGCTTAAATGGTTAAATAACCCTCTGGTTTTAGCAATTGAAATTTAAACTAACTCAAGTGAACTGGAAAATTTAAAATATGCACCAAAATTGGAAAAATAGAAAGTATTTTAAACTCACGGATGGGATACGGGAAATATATCTTCATATGGCAAAACGTTAATTATCAAGCATTTTAAGTGAATTCCAGTCTAAATTCCAAAATAGATGTATAGACACAAATGATCATTTCTTTGAATGTAAATTATCACATACAACTAAGTGTAGTTTTTGCAAAAGAGAAACTGAAAATGTAGAACATTTATTTCGGAACTGCCCGGTAACCCCAAAATTTTGGAATCATGCTTTCAAACAATGCTCTCACAAAATGGTGAGGATTATTTTTTCAGCATATGGAGTCCTGCTTGGAAATAATGTACAGAAACCGTTTTTGACTCCGACATTCTTGTTAAGAAAAAAACACATTTGTAATTATAAATACTGGTATACAGGACCAGACATTAAATGTTTTAGTGACTCTGTAGATCAAATTAAGCAAACAAGAAAATATTGCCACCAAGAAAGGTAAATCAATATTCATAGGGTCTGATGTTCTGAGTAGTTACCCGCTGAAGACCCTTTAATTCATTTGGGCTAATACAGCCTATGTCAAAATTCTACAGAGGAACGTGTGCAAGATGGACATTAGTACTTTCATATGCATATTGGTTCGACAGTGACAGGTAAGCTTGAGGAGAGCAAAGAGTTTGGACTGCGGAATAGGGGAATGACTGCTAAGAAGTGGTTCTGGACAAAAAGCCACAAATACAATATTATAAAATGGATGCCATTGTGTATAGATATATCATGAAAACAGTTTATATTGTAGAAGTACAGATGTTGATGAGCAAAATGCAGAGTGTAAAACTTCATCATAACAACAGTTTATATAGTAGAAGTACACATTTTAATGAGCAAAATCCAGAGCGTAAAACTTCATTGCTGATTGAGATTAATGAAATCATAATTTACAACCTGATATTCAAAGTACATTTTATTGAAGATTCTTATATTTGTATAATGACAAGGCCTTAAAAATGTATCATTTCTAATCTTGATGTTTCATTTACATTGATGAATCTTTTTGTATGCTTTAAAAATGATGATTTTCCCAAGTAATCATAGCAAAATTGCACAAAAAAGGTCAAAAGTTGACCCTTAGCGAAATTAGCAATAAGCAAATACGGCGACATTTAGTGAATTTTCAGTATTGTTCAACGGCTGTACAGTGGCAGTTAGCAAAACGTCATTCCGCAATACAGAAAAGACTGACGTTTCAAAAATATTCATGACATTTTCTCTCAAAACTTTCCTATCAAGTCCCATTTTCATAATTGGTAGAGATATCTGTACTTCAACATTTACATGGTTTGGACCCAAAGAAAAATATTAAATTCATTGAAACATTTGCAAGAGCTATATTTTTAAAATAATGATGTGAAATTGTTAAAGCAAATGAGTCACATTTTCAAACAGTCGATATTAATATGATCGGTGGTGCACAAACGCAAAGGCAAGCAAATGAGTCACATTTTCAAACAGTCGATATTAATATGATCGGTGGTGCACAAACGCAAAGGCACTGCTTTGAATCGATTATTTGAAAGTCATACCGTAAAAGTCATCTCAGTAAATCTCCCATACATTCCTGTACTTTCATACTGACACACTGACAATCCATTTTTGTGAATTCCGTTGCTCACATACCAGGTTGATTGTTTACCTGAAATAGAATAAATTGTTAACCTATTGTTCCTAAATCACTGTAAACATCGGCTTACACTCTAGACTCCTGGCCCTTGATCTCTTTAAAAGAGGTATATAATGTTTGAATGCGCACTATTTTTGAAGTAATTAGCCAACTGTAATCATATTTAAACTTATCTAAAGCCCAAAGCGCAAGAGTTCAATGTCTTCATGTATACTAATCCTCATGAAAACATTAACAGAGTAACTTTTGGTGGTGAGTATTAAGAAAAATATGCAATGCTACCATCATTTTCTCATGGCTGTGGAGTTTGGCTAAACAATATACATGGAAGCACAACTCATCAATCAATGCAGATTCGTGAAGCACACACAATCCCTCACATAAGACCAGTACTTTTACTCACAGCCACAGGGGGTATTAGGCCGAACGCCTATGTATTTATTTTCAGACAGACACAAATACAAATCTTATTGCCGTTTATAGTCTGATCCTGATGACACAGATTTTTCTAAAAAGGTTATCCCGAAATTGCAAGATAACTTTAAACAAGGCAGAAGCCAAGCGCTTGGCAATATTTGACATAATTGAGTAACATTTGACCAATAGTCCAGAAAAACATTACCAACATGCATTAACTCCGACCCAACAATCACAGCAAAGACAAATACCACAAAAGGCAAAGATACAAGAATTTCCAAAACGTCTACATTCAGCTTCGATATCAATGTGAAGAAATAAATTTCACTCCTGACTTCAGACAGGCAGTCACCTATAAAAAAGGCAAATGGTGGTTTTAAACCGGTTCTTTGCACCTTTGAAATGTTTTTCATTAACCTCAAGATAGCTTGCACCAAAGATACATAGAGACATGGTAGGTTTTTCACTTTATTGGTGTTCCTGATCTTGTCAGCCAGCTGAACTGACACCCCAAAAAGAAACTAGGCCTACATCGTAATATTTATGAATTTGTAACATTACAAACGCACTTCGCCTCCATTATAACTCTGAGTCGGAGAACACAGCCCACAGCGCAGCATAGCCAATCAAGTATTTGTCAAAGAGTTCAGAAAAACATCACCCACATTCCCAAATTGCAACCCAACAATGATAACAAAGTAGATTACCACAAAAGGCAGCAGTGGGGAAATTAGCAAAATATCAACATTTAGCTTCCAATATCAATGTGAACAAACAAATTACACTCTTGAGTTGAGATGTGGATCTGGACCAGGCTGTCTTGGAGGAGGAGGAGGAGGAGGAGGAGGAGGAGGAGGAGGAGGAGGAGGAGGAGGAGGAGGAGGACGAAGGAGGGGATGAGGAGGAATTGCCTACGGTTCACAGTAAATTAAGTTTGGGGGTATTAAATAAAAAAACATGAAAATAGCAACATAGAATTTCTATTATTATACAAATCTTTGGAAGCGTGTGTCAGACTGAAAACGTTTATTTCGGTTTAATAATCTAAAAGATGCAAGACTAAGATTTAAAGCCGTAATAATCTGTTTAGGTCTTCGGACTCATTTGATGAGATGGGTATCTGTAAGCAAGATAATGCACCTGCAAGTTTGTGAAAATGGGATCGAGCAGTTATTAGATTTTCTTTTTATACGTTCAAAATTTGCAAGTTTGTGAATTAAGAGCTGTGCATTATTATAACCAGGACTTTTTGTTAGCGGTACGCCAATTGCTGGACATGATTCATCAATGTACAGTTATTTGTCAAAAATGTGCATGTTGTTGGGTTGTAAAAGTTTTCCTGTAACAAAATCCGCTGTTACAGTAATTTATAGCGCATGTAAAAGGTTTCTTGGAGAGGCATTGTGTTTGTGCCGAGACGTTGTGGATCAGGCTCTAAAACTGAACACTGGATGATGTATATCTGTACGTATGATTTACTGTTTTCGTTTTTTTTCTTCAATTGTAAATGTATTATAGCCACAGATATGACAATGTATTTATCGTACATAATTTATCTGATGCCCCTTGTAAAAGGGGTAAATTTCAAATAAAATTTATTATTTTATTGATTTTTATCAGTATCATTATCGCCAACATTATTGTAATCATTACGATTTGGAAATGCTAAAATGCAAACGATGCACATTAATTTGTTACATTATATATAAAAAGTGTAATGTTAATGTCTTGACCCTTTCTACAGCTTTCTACCAATGAATGGTAAATCTCTTGGCTTAGTGTTGGGGGGGGGGTGGCTTTAAAAATTGTGACTAACATATGTTTAAGTTTTCAACCGGCATACTTAAAAAAGGTAAGCGGCAAATATAACACGAGGACTGACCTATGTATGATTCTAAGCTGAACGTAGTTTTCACCCTTTACATTTTCACTGCTGGGACAACTTTTAACCATTTAACACTGTATTTGTCAATATCTTTCTAAATATCCAAGTGGCACGGTGGAATTAATCCCACTCCATCGGTGCTCCCGTTGTAAAGGGGTCGATTACCTGAGAAATCATCATTCATCATGTTGAGTCCAAAGTTTCCCCCATATGACCGAAATGGCCACCATTAACCGTCATATCATGGTACTTTTAACACGTGCAATTTAATTAGTGGTTTTTGACAGAACATATTAATTTCATTTTTAATTTACATAATTACCAGTCTTTGTGATTGCCTTACTGTAGTATGTTCTTAACTATTTATTTGTTAAAATCTGAAATTGATATTATATAGTTCTCGTCTTGGCAAAATATTAGGTTAACAATGCTACAGTCTGAGCTGCACTTATTTTTTTTTTAACATTACAATTATTGGAACAGAGCACATCAGTTAAAATCGTGTTTTCTAAACTCAAAGCATTACATGTTTCTCCATATTTTGCTACATAATACTTTGCCAAACTTTATAGCAGCGCGATAGAATTAAAAAATGTACCGTTTAGTCAATTAGTATGACAAGAGCGGATATTATATACATGTATATATATATATATATTGTTTGCACTAAAGCATTCCATTGGAAAGACAATAGGATATGTCACATACCTGTACGTAATTTCTGTAACGGGTTTGTAAGTATTCCGCATGTCACATTTTTCTTGAACTGAAAAAGTAATGTTAAACCAATAATAGAATTAAGCACGCCAGATGGCAGCACTTGACGGTGCTCATTTGCACAATTTTGGCTTTATAAAGCTTTGGAAGGATTTATAATGCAAGTAAGTAAAATTATCCAGAATCAACGGTCACCCTCAAGTAATGCTCTATGGGTTCCGAAAAGGGTATAATCTTCCTGATACAAGCTGATTTACTGATACCCGTGAACCATTCTTTGGGCCACATTTCCCAACAGCTGTTTTAAACGATATGCTTCATAAATGACCTTTTACCATGTGGCCTTTTATTGTAATATTTCAAAGATCTTTCAGAAATATGCGCACTCTAAACCATCGATATATGCCTGAAATCAACCGATATACTCTGCGCACTATTGACAACCATTAGCCTGCCACATGAGCTGAAGCAATTAAAGCTGTTGATTTCTTACTGTAACCGGTAACTGCACGGTGTGCATGCACAATTCTAAATTATATAGAAGCTGCATTGGTATACGCTAATCTGACTTGCATGATCCAACGATCGGAACCTCAATACGTGATAGTGCTTTGGGTATTTTTTCGCCTGTAACTTGTCACTTGAGCCAAATGATTCCTTTAACCTGTAATACAAGGAGAGAGGGTGTCTGCCTTAAGCAACCTTCGATGTCAAAATAGTATATGTTCTTATCTGTAATGGTACTGTCCACAAAAGATTCACAGTCAAGTCATCAAATTGTGAAACTTGTAAAACACCATCTTATCCTCATGTGGCTCGTCCCAATGTGACTAAGCCATACCTGTATCAAGTCGTCCTAATATCACTTCGTCCAATTACCAAGTCATCCAAATATCCAATGGGACGAGTTATTTAAGGGACGTCTTATAATTGCGAATAGATAATCTGGGCACGATATGAGATGGGAACGAGTTAACTTGCGACGAACCCGCTTTGGGGCGATTTGACCTGCTACTCCGCATATTTAAAAGAACAACATGAAATGACAACATAATAAAGTAATAATAAAGTACACACATGACTTCAACAGGTGTCCGTCCATAATTTAAATTAGTCTTTCTGTAAAACTGGAACAACGCTTCAATATATTTGGTATACATGTAACGTTAGGCAGGATCAAGGAACTTTACAGCGGAGAGAATAACCATACATCAACAAAAATAAAAGCCATGTAAGATTCCTGGGTAAACGTGCGGGACCACCTGCATCCAGAGCATAATTTGTCAACCAACCATAGGGGGGGGGGGGGGGGGGGCGAGGTACGAATCGCGTGAGTATCAACTGATGGCGGAGACAAACGCACATGTATTATACTTAGGCTTTAAAGTTCTGTTTGACGCCAATGTCTCACCTATGATATAAACACCTAAGTAGTAAACTTTTTGCGCTTACAAAAACAGGCTAAATGTAGGACAAATACTTAATGATTTCAAATCACTTCCGGTCGGATTTAATGATAAGATGAATTATTTAAAGGTATGGTTTATTCGGACCGGTATTGATTTGATAATGCCATCAACTATTTGATCATCTGTTTAATATAAAGTACCAGTTCTTGTTTTTTTTTCAATGCTTTAACATGTAATCACTAAGTAAAATGTTCTCAGGTAGGAAGTATCACTAACGTGAATAAATGATAGTTCAACGGTCATCTACTTACGCATTTTTGCGTGATTCTCACCAAAAAGCATTGCAAAGGAATGACTTGTATCTGATTTACCGCTTTGGGCAGATTCCAATATAGATTCATCGCATGTACCTTTTCAACTGACACATGAGCTTAAAATTTAGAAAATTTTTCTCTTAGTGGCGGGTATCAAAGGAGCTTCAAAGTTTAATTTTGTGATTAGTATTCAAGTTATCAGCAAAACTTCTTTCAAATAATTAGGTAAGGTACAGAAAGTAGGTAATGGTCGCTCCAGGTATATAGCTTCACGTCCAGGGTCACTGTTGTTACAAATGTTCATCTTGAAGGGTAAAAAGGTCTCCACGATTAACTGATGAACTATAAATGAAGTCGAGTATTCAGTGAGTGGCAGACAAGCAGGAAAAGAGTGATGGGATATGTGGTCGGGGGGGGGGGGGCAGCAGTCTAAAAGAAATCGAAAGTCGCGCAAGCAAGTTTAGAAACCGCACAATTCCATTTATACTACCCTTATCGATGGAGGCTTGAAAAGAAAAAGAAAAAGAAATTTTCGGAAAAAAAATCAAGAGGGATTTATAATCCAGAGATCCTACATGAATCAGGAAAGAGTTTGTTTGTTTGTTTGCAGATTTTTTGTCTTTTGTTTTTTGTGTCTATTTTGTTCGATTTTATTGCCCTTTCAATATACAATACAAAAGTTCTGAGCAATAGAATCCAACCGAGATATAACCAATTGTTGCTTGTTTCGGGTTCAAATTATGCTGCTGTGTCTGTAACGTATTCTCCAGAAAAGGATGAAAACATTAGAGGACACGCTTTCCTTTTTATACACAGTAATGAAAGAAATATTTTGCTTGCAGCAGGCAATTTTTAACAGTATGTTCTATTGGTTCATCAAAGTACATTACATTTTTTATTGACGGGTTTTATCTTATCACCTAGTACATGTGAGATTAAAAACGAAGAAATCAACCAGCAATCTAACTTATATTGTATCAATGGATTTTTTGATTGCCAATTGAACACAAAGAGGTCTGGACTTCTGCTTTGCCACATATCTGACAAATCTAATTCACTTAACAGGAGATCGAAAGTTTTTGCATATATTTTTTTGTAGCAACTTTCTGTTTTCCTCTTTTATCTAAATCTGAATTTAAAATGGTATTAAAATGGGCATCAATTCTTATATTTTCTCCGTATGGTTGTAATTTTTCAAACAAAAACTCTCTGTAATTACACTGGTCTTTTTCTTTCTTTCTTTCCTTCCTTCCTTCCTTCCTTCCTTCCTTCCTTCCTTTCTTTCTTTTTTCTTTCTTTATTTTGTCTTTGTTCTTTTTGTTGGTGCATATATTTTCGCAAGACTGAATCAAAAGTCATCTATCATTTGTGTTAACATCTTTCCGCCGTTATCAACAATGATCTTCTGCACCTTATACTCCAAATTATTTGGCATCAAAATAACTACACCTGTACTATTAGGGCCTGCATGAGGGAAATAGACACCGCCACCCCCAGCCCCCATTCATTTTCCATATAGGTTCCTTTTCGGGAACCCTATGGGTTGAGTCTCTTGTAAAAGCATGTACTGTTATGGAATTTTCTCAGTCAATGAAACATTAATCCTCGCTTAAAAGTGTCTGCTATCCCTCGAACATTTAATGATGGTAACTGGAACTTTCAAATAAATATACTTCGTTTTATTGCATTTCACGCATGAATATTTCAGCAAACACATGAGCAAAAATGATGTGATAGTATTCCATAGAAGATCATGCAGCACCATTCGCTTATCGATCACCATGAAAATTCAGAATTCTCGTAAGTCGCTTTTCAAGAATATGAAAGGATATTGAAAAGGCCTCCTTTCTAAATTTTGACATACAACAAAAACACTGTACTGCTCTTTCCACTCCAAAAAAGGTAACACACAGAGAAACTTAAAGAAAAACACGAAGGTGTTGTAAATTCAATGTAAAAAAGCAGAGGATAACAGGGAGCTACGGAGTATCCCCTACTCCAGGGTAAGCCGGGGCGGGGTTATTAAATATCTCTTTACATTATCAATAAAATATTGCTTAAAAATAATACAACCACGTCAAAACACAAGAACCAAGTACCATTGATTACCATGGAAAAACAAGAAAATCTTATTTTAGCCCCCAAATTGTCTGCCCAAACACATACAAAACACAGTAGCACCAAGTAGACCAAAACCCATCGCATGGAAGCATAAAAAAGATTTAATGTACGTGTCCTGCTTAGTGGGTCGATATGCATATAGCCAAGGTGGCAGTGTGAACGTTTCACTTCCCATCCATAGTACAGAAAAACATGACCCATATTCATAAATCCCAAACCCAACAATGACAGCAAAGCAATTCCAGAGTTACCAAAGCATCAACATTCAACTTCCAATAACAATGTGAAGAAACAAATTTCACTCCTCCCTTGAGACAGGCAGTCACCCATATAAGGCAACTGGTGGTTTTAAACCGGTCCTCTCAACCTTTGAAACTTTCTTCATTAGCTACAGACCATAGAGTTGACAAAATGTATAGGCCTAACCACTCAAAACCCAACATTGTACTTCTGCCAAAGACAGAAAGAGACCTGGCAGGCATGACTTCAATCTTAGCAGATTTCCACTGATTTAGCAGTTTACAAAGTACGATACATTACTGAACATGAAACAAACCAAGATTTAGAAAGGAAAACCTGCAAAACAGTTGCTCCAAGTGCTATTTGCCGTGAAACATGTTTTTTAAGAATGACCAATATGTCAACCACGGTGATAGTATTATGTTCAATTTGTTTTCGCATTTAAACATACTGAATATACACGGTTAAACTACTTATACTTGCATGATAAAGTAACCTTTTCTTGAATGCATCTCTGTCATTAGGTATCTTATATATATATATATATATATATATATATATATATATATATATATATATGATTAAGGCATCCCTCATAACCTAGTCATATTAAACACAGGTGTTGACTTATATCTAAATGAATAACTTCTGCGTAAACGTGCACGACAAGCTTAGTCTACCAACTGACTTCCAATATAATCATATAAACACATTGTGATATATTAGGTATACATAGTCAAATTTCCCATGTTTATAAATTTAAGATGATCAGGTTGCCAATCTTATATTCTTCTTATAACAGTGCACATTCTGCACCGTTATGGTAATACAGAGGAATAGGCATGGCTTCAACCATCATCAAAGGATTACTTACAGCTGCCTATTTCTTCAAATGTGCATTGGCCATGTTAACTGACTGGAAAACACACAATTGCCTCACCTGCTTTAAAATGCAAGTTATAAACTTTGCTTTGTACTGCCGCCTTGCAATCAATCCATGTTACCATCACTTACCCTTGTTACATATTTGAGTATAATGACTGGTATGTCACATTTTACTTCAGGTATGTTTCAAAATAGAGTGTAATAGAAAGATAAAAGGCAGAATACATAATAGTCACTGCTTGTCAAATTTTATACTTCATCAATTAGAGTCCAGTTAAATCTCACGATACAAACCTTTAAATCATGACTATAGAGCATTAACGTAACACAGATAGCATACAGCGTAACGTACAGATATGGTCATATTCAGCAAGCGACCTGTCATTGCAGGCAAATCAGTACAGAAACAAGTGCCCAGCATCTCGAACAGGCGGTCTTAAAATCAGTGTGGTCATCCGGGAGGAATCGGGAAAAAGTGAAGACATACAGCAAGCAAGCGTAGAAAGATACCTCACAATTATGATAACCTTCGCTTCTGTCACGGATGACATATCAATACCAGGCGAACGGCATGGACATGCACAGGAGTTCCCTAGCCCCGATTTCAGTAGAATCTCCAATTAAGACCACCACCGTAAAAAGACCGTTTCTATGTTAAGACGTTTTTTTCATCCTTGATTAAACCGTATCCATTAATAAGATCATACACTCCCTCTTATGGCCACATTTTTTGAGGTCCCTCAGGTCGTCTAAATCGGGAGGTTCCACTATAATGGGATCAACAGGCTGTAATACACCGGCAGCTGATAAAGCCCGAACACGAAAAAACTTTGCCAATGGGGAGTGTTTATGTTAGTTTTTAAGGCGCTTCCATCTGGAAATTGTCAATACTTTGGGAGTCAAATAATGGATTCTCTGTATTCGGTGCCTAATGAAGAAGTGTATATATGAGTATTATTCATAAAAAAGTAAAAAGAAAAAGAAAAACAGACGAATTTTAGCTCCCTAATTATTGGAGTTAACATTAAAGAAAAATAGCCATACCATTTCAGTTATAATATAAAAAAAACAGCCATACCATTTCATGTGTCAATCTTAGAAAACTGGGTAAATTACGGGAAATACATTATCACTATTTTCATGAGGAAAAAGCAATAGAATCTTTCAATGTGTTCCCAGGCAAGCTGATACTGCTTTGAATGGTGATTATGTCAAGTGTCGTCTATACTGTTTTGCTTCATATTTTTATGAGTTTTTTTATGTCGCACTTTGAAAAGCAGGATAACAAAACGTATGCGCGGGTTTCCATCATGTTAATTTTGCACACCGTCAACGACTTAAATTGCGGAAAGCTCTATTATGCTTGTTGGGAATGTTTATAACAAGGTACCAAAAACTGTTTAACAAACTATCATATATGTACTTGCTCTGTTTTGTTTATATATATTAATTCGACACAACCTTCATGCGCAGTAGCCATTACTGAGCTGATTACATTTATTGTATTGTGTATGGTATTTTGAATACGACCAGACAGCTTGCATTTAGGCATCCCTCAGATATGCTTTACATAACCATACTTACTTTTCGGGCAGTCGATGCCGTGATATTGACCGCTATTTGTGTTACTTTACTGTAGTTACCATACTTGACATGAAAGTAGACAGCGTCTCCCTTGAATCTTTCATAGTTACGAGGCCGCATCACATATTTTGATTTGAGCGGTCGCCGTGGTGTCACCCCTTGCAAAGACGGTTGGGCGGTTGTGAATCTATTATTTTCAATTGGTTTTAGTTCCACAAGTGAAGTCCTTCTCATAAACTTGTCAACATTATAAAGGATAAGGAATGTTGCTTGCAGCGGTTCTTCAACAGAGAAGAGCAAGAATAAAAGTTTCGTACATATGCCCTGCAGAGGGCTCTTCAGTTAGGATTGCTAGAGTTGTATATTCCCATTACAAAGCATTTGTAATTTGCGCCTAAATAACTTTAAAACTACTAGGTGTAGAAACACCAAATTTGCTTTTTGTTCATTAACGTGTAAATAATGTTCTGTTGGCTGCTACAGAACACAATCTATATTCAAAGTTCTTTTAAGGTGGAATTTATTGAGAATACAGGCCTCTGGTGGGCAAGAATTTTGTGTATTGGGTTGCGTATTCAACTATATACATACATCACTGTTTATTTATACCTCTAATGTACTTATTTTCAAGACACTGTGTTGAATGTACACGTTTAACCACACGAGCAAGTTGAAGATGTATACTTACTTCAATGTGATTTTTTCACTTATTCCAGATATTGTTCTCTTAAACTTTACAATGCATTGCTAAATCCGCTCGCACATTCCCTTCATTTGCTAACATGGAAAAACTTCATCGAAAAGATACCAGTTCTGATGTGTTTTAAGACTTTCTAGGCGAGACTTAATTTTAAGCCTGTTCATACCCGCTCTCACTTCACGCGATTTTGCTCACAAAAAAATAATTTGGGGTTGTCAACTATACCATAAAGTGATTCCTAGGGCCGCATTAAAAGAGGACCAGAAGCCAACTTATAGATTGTATTCTAGCGATGGACACGACTGATGAATTTCCGGTTATGTGCATTGAAAATTAGGTATGAACAGGCTATTAAGTTACGTACTTCTCATAAACTTGTCAACATTATAATAATGGGCGCTCAGCAGCCAGAGTCCAACACATGCGTGACAAATTGCTGATCTGAGATATGCTTCCGAAAACGGTCTCACCTAGGTAATTATTATGAGTGTTTATGATTGTAAAGATTAAAATAAAGAAACCAAAGCAGAAAATTTTTGACATATAGAAACGTTTGTCCGAGGTGAACATGAAGGAGCACGCGTAAACATGCTTGAAGGCACAAAAGAGAACTACGCTTTACCTGCAGCAGGCAAGTCAGCATACAGAACTGTGGAATTATCTTCTTCCTTCCGGAATGTGTCACTCATGTGCAAAGTCTGTCCCTCCTTTATTCTTTTCACTTGCATCGACATATGCTTCATTGAAATGTTTACCGGCGACTGTTGTCTTATATCAACCAATTTGGCAAGCCTTATCAAGGCACAAATTACTCTAGAATTTGCAAAGGGCATGAAATGAAAGCAAAATGTAATGATGAACTACTAATTGGCAACAAATGAAAAAGATTAAATTTCTGTGCGTCAGTACGATTGTCTGTGTGTCAAAAATGTATCCTTCTAATACTATGCCTGAAGATATTTACGAGTACTTTCCCAGTCAGAAGTTTAAAAGCGCATTATTATGTAATTTTGTGAAATCAACTCACCGTAATATCTCAATATGTAACAATCTTGTTAATTTGTAATATAATAATAATGCGGTGTTTTGTTACAAAATAAGTTGTGTCAAATTGTAATAATTGGGCAAAAAGGATGGTTATAGAGTTTGCATTGGAATATACATCTGTATAAGCGATTCTTTCAAGTTCACCATCTCAGGTCAAATACATGCTGATCAAATTGTGCACACACACACACACACACACACACACACACACACACACACACACACATATATATATATATATATATATATATATATATATATATATATATATATATATATATATATAAAAGACTGCATGATGTTTTATATGCTAAAAATTCATGTTTAGTGTTGCGGATTAATTTGTTTTCAGGGCTGGTAGGTAGACTTTTTGCTATTTTGGTGCCCTATACTTGCAAATACATTTCCATGTGTATATTATATTCGGAAAATACTGAAAAATGTTGGAAGTGCTGAAAAAATGAGAAACTCTATTTTACGCGGGTCGGGAGGCAACAGGACACAATTAATGTTTCATGTTGCGATCAAAAGGACTCATGGAGGGAAGTCAAATCCGACGGTTTTACGTTCTAGTCAATGCAACGTCACGGAAGGTTTAGGATCACAGATGGGAACAAGTTGTTTGAAAAGTGGAGTGTGATACTAAATAGTTTATTCCCTTCTAAATGTTTTCATACAAAATCTGTGATTATGAAGCGTCTCTGTCGGCGCCTCCCATATTTTATGACTAATTTTGTGTTAAAGGTCAAGGTCATGAAAGACACATAGCTTAATGTCATAATTTAATAGATGTAAAACTACCTGTATAGTCAAATGCAACGTCCCAATCAAAATTAGCCCTAATTGATTACTCAATGGACGTAAAAAGGAGTATTATCTTTTAAAAAAATCTCATTTTCACCACGAGCAAGTGGTGCTGGCCATGACCCAGTCGTCGTCTTGGTTGTACTGGCGACAGATATATACTGACCAAACACCGCTAGTCTGTGTGCAACTTCCGATCCATTCTATGGCAAACTTGTTCAACTGGTCAGCTCGTCTCCCGATGAGGCCAAGGCCGCTGTTTCTCGCGTTCAATCACTTCTTAGTCTTTATTTCCACCGCATTTTCCCAAAACATAACGTACATACATTTCAGAAAAACCACCACAAAGCTCGGGTGGTTTCTTTGTCCAAAAACTATCACTACGATTCTGTCCTTCACGTCGGACAGTTGCAGAACTTAAACTATAATTAACCCATTCCTGGTCAAAGTACGCCTGATTTCATCATTTTCCTTGGCGCGGGTTGTGCGCATTGCCCCCAATCTGCGCAAAGGAAAGCTATTGGCGTAGGGCGACATACAAATCTCAGTAAAATTATTACTAGCAAGAAGAAATTGAAATGAAAAAGTTAAGGCAGACGACAATATACTTTCGGGCACTTTAGGGTGACTTGAGCGAAAAAGGGTCAAGCTCAGCATCACACGCTTAGTGCGAGTTCTTGGATGCACAACTAAACAGACCTATCATTTGCACTGCGTCGGTAAAAGCCAGACCTTCACTGACTGTCATTGATGTTTGGTGATATCTATTATCACAGACTTTTCTTCATGTTTCTTTATGGTTAATGCGCGTGTAATTCTGGTGCAAGCATAACCTAATTATGTAAATACACTGCCTTGAAGTGCATGTTATGGGCAGTCGCATGCTAAGAACACTGATCATGTAGCTTTCAAAGAGGTCGCCAAGAGGGCATGAAATAACTAGCTCTTTAGCTGAGCAGCAGATGATGTTCAGCTGCTCCTGGAAGGAGTAATCGATAAAGGTGACGACCCTGATACTGGGGCAGAACCACAAATTTTGTCAAGTATTTAAGTAGTGTACAATGATATGATACATCGTTAGCACAGGTGTCTGATACTTGTTATATAAGCACAACTGATGGATCCAGATAATACAGTGATTTGTAGGAGAAAAAGGTCGGATTTTCTTCAAGATCCAGAAACGACAACATCAATACAATCTAGTTGTGGGCAAGAATGTGTATTTCAGTAAGTCATAATGTGAATAACTAGATCAATAATTCCAAAGGTACAGACTTATCAAGTTAAGGTCAAATCACCATTAAATGATATGCATTTTGAAAGCCTTCGCTCGTTTTGTATTTTGCTCAGCGAATGTGGAAAAAGTGGTGATAACAGTGCAATGGAAGGTAAAGATTCCTCACCAAGTATTTCATGCACAACTTAAATAAAGTGTTATTTTGAAACAGGTACAACTGGACAGCCCTCATCCTCAGGACCAACAGTTCCCATAGACAACAGCACACCAGTTTTGGAACAACAACACGATTTTGACCTTGCAAATTGGAGAAATGTGCCTCTTGGTATCAAGCTATTATAAGCGTTCATCATTTATGTTAGAATTTGATTTAGAATCTTCAATTTATTCAAAATAATTTGAATAGCTTTACGTAGCCAAATCAGCAAACACTTTTTTATTTCAGGTATTTATAGGAAATTATTTTGATGCGTACCTTTGGCACATAACTTGTACAAAATTATGACAATTTGGTGCACCTTAATTTATTACAAATTACTACACTGTTGCATCCTATTAGAAGTTACCGCGGCTATTACAAATACATTGCATATTAAGGCTTTACGGTGCGTTGAATTGCTGCAATTCTAGTTTTAACAAAGCCTTCAGGCATGACCGGCCATCACAACCTTATGTTTCACCGCACATTCCCTCGTTTTGAAAATAAATGCAATCAAAACATGGTGCCAATTTACTTTTACAACTTCAGAAGGAATAGTGATAACTGATATTTTTATCACTGTGATGGAGTGCAAATCAATGTGCCTTTGAAGAGTTTTCATCTTAAAAACGTACACATCACATTCTCAGTGGGCAATGACTCCTTAACAAACAAGCTCTATGTTAACAAAACAGGCAAATGTTATTCTGCCATCGGATGCAACTATATAGTATAACGCTATTATACATATGTATATAATATACAAAGACGCGTTTCAGGTAATGTATACTCACTGTATTCCCTTAAAATTACTCATGGATATGGACTGTATTGGCGCTCCAAGAATTCTGTTAGCAACTCCAGCAATATCTCTTGACGACGCAACAGAAATAGAATGATTGACGGCTTCCGTGCATTTTGTATATTCTTCCAATAACAATCCACCATATATTATGTCCTCCTCTAAAACGGGAACATAAGTATAATTGCCATATAGGTAAATGATTTCTTGCAAGGCTCCTTGAAGAAAGGTCAATGTTTTCGCAAGGTCATTCCTTCTTTTTACAGTTACCTGAAAGAGAAAAAAAGGTAAGTATGAATCCTGTGCGTCTGCGTTAGTGTGGCTGTACTTGGGGGTGTACAGAGGGAGGGACGTGCATGCCTCAAAAAGAAACTGGCAACTTATCATATATTCCGGAAAAGCATACATATTTTGGTGATACATATTTTTGCACTTTGGCATACAATTCACTTGTTGGTTTGTAGGATGGTGATAAATATAAAACATGGGATTTATACCGGCCACCACATTAGCGTATGTTAACGATATACAGAGACACCAGTACATCTCCACCAACTGACCAAGAAGTGCAGCGCATGCTGCAAGCAATATTCGGGCGGGCATGAAATCAATGGTGGAGAAACTTAAAGGCTGCCTTGAAGGAGTCAAAATCATAAACGGGAGTCTTTAAGGAAACATTTTAATGTTGTTTTGTATATATGAAAAACCTCAAAGTGTCTAAAACCTTTAAGGCTGTCTTAGAGAAGACGAAGTCCTTGACGAGTCTTCAACATACTCCGCCTTTTCGTTTGCTGATATCATTTAAAGAGGCACATTGCTGCCTGTGATAAACGCATCCGTCCACAAGATACTGATAAAAGTATCTCTAGGTATTTCGTGAGTAATTCGTCAGGTTCCCGGGTAGAATGAATATAGAGTGCAAATTCGAAATGACTCTTACAGCTACAAGGGGCTGTCTCTTACATAATTCTGACCAAAGAAAAATGTTTCTTTCCCAATCTTACAGATACAGTGTGCAGGCTTTTTTTGACAGGTCAGTTTTCAATATACTCAGTGTAGTGACTGAATGCGCAAGGCTACAACATGAGTCCAGTATTCAAATTCGGCACGCAGCTCGGCATGACTGGTATCAGCACTTTGGCTGTAGCAAACAGTCTTATCCTACTATTTATCCAATGATGACTGTGTTTTCCTATTCTCAGATGACTCAGAATATTATAAGGAGCAGCTTGCCATTAGGCATGTTTGGGTTTATAAGTTATTTTAGAAGGTACAGACTGTAACGTGGTTTATTTACATTTTTGCAGGTAGAATTAGTAGCGTAACACCTCTAACGTTTTGTTAAAGATTCAAAAATTGTATTTCAACATTCGTGTTGGGACATGTTTTGTGGGGGTCAGATTTGGAAGGGGAACTCCCCCGACCTGTCTGGTCACTGACGTTGCTACATTACAAAACTCGAATGTGTACCAATAATGTCCTTTCCTGCTAAGGACATGTTTTGACAGATACTGCGTAACATCATATGCTGATAGCCCCTAATAAATTGGTCTAAACAACCTTGTCCAGGCATGTTGAAACATGTCACAACAGCGCGGCTCGCCTCTCAAGATATGTGTGAAGGACTGTTGCGTCACATTGAGTCACGGGTGAGGACATGTCACGGCTTGCCTGTGAGCCCAGACAAGATATGTGAGTTTTTGTTTTTGTTTTTGTTTAAATGGTGGACAACTTTGACACTGTACAAAATGGATTTTATTTGTTAATAATGTGGAATTTTCTGTGTATTTTATAAATTGTAATCACTTTGTATATATTTGTATATATTTGTATTTCTTTGTGACTATTAAATGTTTCTCTGAAAAAAGCATGCTAAACAACTATGACAGACCGAACAATTTATGTACAATGAATGTATTTCCCTAACCATTCTTCCATATTAAATTGCCTACAATGCATTTTCTTTGGAGTGGTATTACTTGCCAATACACATCTGATAGAATGTATGTTCCTTTTCTAAGCAAACAATGTCCGTGCATGTATATTTATAACACTTTGCAATTAAAATAAGTCCATACACATCTGATACAATACAATGGACGCTTACTTTTTTGTCATCAAAACAAGTCTTTACCTAAATATGAGTTTTACGTAACTTTCTTTTGTATGAATGAACCTAGATCTCAACATGTTTCTATGGAGCCACGAATATGACATAATAATTCTAATACACTTTAGAATTGAGCTGTGACATCAGCACACACGTCCAAACGCACTCACATTATTATTCAGGTTACTGAAATTGTAGACAGTCAAGGTAAGGATGGAAATAAAATGGAATACAAAAAATAAATACCAAAAATATAAAATATAAAAGAATTTAAATGAAATAAGATAAAAAAGTTAAATAAGATAAAACTTATTCCTTTGTTAACAAACAACAAATATGACAGTATTTTTGTTGACACATCATACAATGCACCATTTATGACATTTTTCGTGACACATAACATTCACCTGAAGACAATATCCTTCAGAACACGTTTGTCTCTCCACTGACAGGTGAATTTCCAATATTGGGCACCTGGGATTCTGTATTGTCCCTTCTTTCTGATGTTACTCAGTCTGTTTGTTAACTTTGTATTCTTTCTCTTTCCCGCTAGTTGACCTAGTGGTTTTAGCAGCTCCCTCTGAATTTTTTTCCTCCCTCATGCGGCTTTGGCTTGTTCCAAGGTCTGAGCCACAGGAGCGACTAGATTGATGACTGGTCTTTTTACTTCTCCTTTCTTTCTTTCTTTCTTTCTTTCTTTCTTTCTTTCTTTCTTTCTTTCTTTCTTTCTTTCTTTCTTTCTTTCTTTCTTTCTGTATTAGGTGGAACAATGTAATATTTATTGGATGTGTAAGGAAGTTTTCCTTTGGCCGTGTTGTCGAACAAGCTGACCCAGTGGGGCCAATCAGTTTTGCATGCCATTATGCAATTCGTTTCAAATGTGACACGCAACTCAACTCCCCCCTTATAATTTGTACAGGTTGTAAGTCTTGATCTCTCAGATACACGCGAATCATGTGTGCTTGATTCTCCAGGATTTTAAAGTAGTAAAGATCCACAAAGGCGAGGTCTGCGTCTTGTTTGACTTCTACGAGTATCCGTCTCAACACTGGCCACAGCGTATCACTAATGTGAGATTCTTCAATCCGATCAGAAGACACTGCAATCTGTTTAGGCCTGACCACGAACTTGTTGTTAAGATAAATCTCGGTGAGTGAACATACCCAAGTGCCTTTTAAGTCGATGATACCTGGTAACTGGATTTTAAACCCTGTGGGATTATTTCTGGAAAAAAACTGTTTTATAGTCTTCACTTGACAGGAATAAGAACACTTGATCCATGGTGTCTACATATGGAATACAACCCACTGAACAGGTAAACTTTTCTACTTGTAGAGTCCACATCAATTGGTATAATTGCAGTATATTCTTTATCCTCATTCCTCTATACTTAAAGGTCGACTTCAGTGCTTCTCGACATCAAAACTTGTCATGTTGCATCACTTGTTCTATGTAACTCATATAACGTCTTTCGCCTGCTGTTTAATTTCCTGGAAAAACTTGTAAGTTTTACTGGCCAACATTTTTGGTCAACACCTTGCTTTGGTCAACACCATGCTCGGCTCAACACTATTTTTATGTCAACATACTTTGGCCAACACAGCTTTAAGGTCAACCTATTTCAGCAGGACGCAAATCACTTAGGCTTCTTCTTCATCTAATTCTTCCTCTGTTTCATCTGATCCATAGTCTTGGATGGGTTGCTTTAACAAGAAATTTCGTTTCTTTAGTGCTGCATGTATAGCTTCCTGCCATCCCATGTCTTCTTCATCCATCAGCTGATCAATGGTTTGCTTTATGCTGTTGTGAATCTTATTTTTTCCCAAGATCATACACGAGTTCCCAAAATCTAGCATACTTGGATCTCATAGCTTTAGCAAATCTTGGCAGTAAGTCCTCATAGGCCCTTTCCTTGGCTTCTCTTGTTACCATGCCTCGGACCTGTATGGTTGTACTTTAGAATCATAATCATCATACATGTCATCCAGCACACCCATGATCAGTGGATTGAATACCGAGTTGTCTTTGTTATCAGCAGTATCCTCATCACTGTCTTCTTCTTGATCATTCCAGCTCACCATATCTATTTTGGTCTGTTTAGACCCACTATCACAATCGTCACTGACATCCATCTGATGTCAAATACCACTTGGCCAAGTGATGATGTAATTTATCTACGTCAGCAAACACAATATCACAATAATTGCAACCATATCTGGAGTGAGTTGAAAGCTGTCTGGCTCTTCTTTTCTTCTTAATCCAGGGAGACCAAATCAATTTCTTGCTATAGTCACTGTATGTGGCTGATAAATGTTTTACATCAGTACAATGACACTCAGATTCCTATGGTGACTTCTTTTGGTAAATTGATATGTGATGCTTGAATCTTTGCCGAGTTGACTCATCAGGTCATCAAACACCTGATTTTTTCATATTCTTGTATTGAGAAAACTGTCATCTGCTAAATTTGATGGTTTACCTTGGATAAAGTCAATTGCTAGTGTGTTTCTGTGCATCGCTACATAGAGTGGCTGCCATTTTCCATAACACCAGATGATTCCTTGAGGCAGTGGGTCAAATAGGTTCTCTTCCAAAACTCTTTTGCTAATCACTGATTTACTAAAACATGTTGGAACAGTGATGACCATGGTGAAGGGATGGTTTAGTTTAAAGTTTTTCTTTCACATTCCTCTAAGGTCTTGAACAGGTGGATCATGATGGTCGTCCATGGTTATGTCACTTTCAGGTGAAGGCATGACATGTTGAGAGGATGCTAGTGAGTGAAATACATTCTGTGGTTCAGAACCATGTGATCTGTGTTGATGTTTTGACATCTTATGTCTTTTTAGGCTGTCAAGCCTGCTGAATGTCTTAAGGACAATTAAGACACCAAAAACATTTGCATGGCCGATTTTGAAATTTTAACGGTTTTTACAAGATTAATGTCCTTCCTATTAGTTGTCAAAATTTCGAGCTTTTAACTAAAGTAGAAATATAAGAAAAACGCCAAACACCACACAGGCATGTGGACATCCGAACGTCCATGTGTCATTTTTTTGGTCTTCAGCTGCCAAACAGAGCAATGCCACCTGTCAATCATACTTAACAGCCTGTCACGTGGCTGCAGTTAGCAACGGCCCGTGGCAAAAGGAGAGTGGTATCAGGGCGGCAATGCGAAAGTAGGCAGCATGCAGAAAGTATGTTTGTGGGCAGGGAAAAGATGCAAACATGCTAACATATCATAGCCTTAGTGGTTTACTTTATAGTTATCTTGCTTGTTTTGCGTTCTAATGAAGGGAGCCTTTAAATGTTCAAGAGGGGCGGGAATTGTCAGATGATGTCCCTTCAAACTTCAAAGGCCGTGCCGCTTGGACTACCCCAGTGGTCTTTCACACCAAAGACAGGAGGGGAAAAAAACTGACACCCTAATCAACAATACCAACATACATAATAATATATAAACCGGAACCCAGGGATGAGGAAATAAAAGTACAAATAATCACATCGAAATAAGCATAAACGTGAACAGCAGAGAAAACACACAAAATACCATTACAAAGCTCAGGTTGGAAAGAGAAATGAAACTCCTTGAGAAAACAACTGCAAAATAATGACAAGCTAACTAACTAAAGTGTAAAGACAAGTCTAACAAGCTAACTACATAAAGTAATAGTATACAGGTAGGAGACGAGTAATTACAATAAAACACTATCCCTAAAAACGGGATGAGGAGGTAGGGGGCGGAAGACCAAACCTGCTATCCGTACACTGAACACGAGCGGCCGCAGGCTGCCGCACCAAAGCAAGGCAACACAACTTTCGTTGCCAGGCTTGAGGTCACGGGGCCGGATGGGCCGCCTCCATGACGTCATACTTTGAAACCGGACTGTCACTGTCGCCGTTTGACAGATCGCTGAATAATGTTTTCGTACTTCAAAGGCTCTTTTATGCTTGTGATCGGCCAAGAATTGATTGACAACCTCCCCAAATGTTCAGGGACAATGTTTACTACGTTTTGTACAAATATCAACTCAACTTGAGCAAATGGTATTGTTTCAGAGGCAAATGATCAACATCAAAGGACTTTGAAGCTTGTTTTCTCAGAAAGGATAATAGGACGAGAGCCCCACCTAAGAATGGTTATTCCAAGAATACGGCTGGGCGAAATTTAATCCGGTTAACGGCTTTTGATTCTTTAATGTCTGAACTGCAAAAACAATTCAGCGATTTTCTAAGTTTTGCTTCGTTCTTTTTCTATGAAATGAAGAAAATGAACATCCTAAAAATCAAAGGGAAAATTAAAACGTCAAACTTTGAAGATGGATAACAGAAAAACGAAACCAAACATAAAAAATCGTAGGATCGCTTTTTGTTGCCAATTTGTTAGGATTAAGATCCAAGTGTAATTATGATTTTATCACAAATAATTTGTGACTTATATCGACATGTATGGGGTGGATGCTTTGCGGTCCACTTTCAATTGTTTATTCAACAATTAACATCACAGACACCCAAATACGGGACATATAAATTCTTTGGAGTATGACGAGTACAGACATATATGATATGCCATCCTAACGCAAAAACATTTTGAGCTAAGATTGACTAAAGTGGGATTTATTTTTGGTGTCTTACCTGTCCTTAACACATATTTGACAAAAGTGTGTCATCTTCGTCTCTCACTCTATTGTGTTACTGCAACAGTTAGTCTGCTTATACACTTTTACAGCTTAAGTGAGATATATGTTATGGTGGTGATGGTGGTGGTGGTGGTGGTGGCAGTGGTGATGACAGATGGAAGTGGTGGTGGTGGTGGCAATGGTGGTGGCAGTGGTGATGATGGTGGTGGTGGTGGTGGCAGCAGAAGTGGTGGTGGTGGTGGTAGTGAGGAGGGTTGCTGAATTAATGATACTTTATACATTGATACCAAATTTGTTCAAACACTCTTTTGTGACGATGAGATGGTTCTAAAAAGGACCTTTGTATGGCCTAGATAGGGAGTTTACTCCCACTGGAGTTCACTGCAATACTGACAGGGATCTGGAGCACCATCGCCTGGATCAGATGTAGCACAGTACAGACGTCTACTATGTATGTACACTTTGCCAGGACTGTGTGGTTTCTTCAAACACCCACAACAGGATCCATAACAAATACTGGGAGGTAAAGTAGGTTTCTTTGCATACTTGGCTGTATGCACCATCCAGTGATCAGGTGTGTTTTCCAAGATAGCATGACACCAAGTGCAAGTAAAATATGGCTTGCCATATTCTGCCCTTTCATGACATGTTCGATGGCTCTTGCAGGTTTTGCAATCCATGTTAAACTTATCACAGCTTCAGAACAACAGATGACCACCCATTAAAACCACCCTGTTTTATACAACTTTTTGATGACATCAAAAGTCATGTGACTTTTCAGTTTTAACCAGTCTTGAACTTATCCTTTCTCTTTGGGGCTATACTTTTTTAAACCCCAGTGGAATGTGGAGGGTATAGTTTTTTATCCCATGTGGAATGTGCAGCCATCATGTATGATTGCTCCACTAGCGAATTATTAGAGTAGTTCTAACTCTATGAGGCATGGCAGGACTGTATTTTCTATTTGAGTCTGTTGTTTGATACCTGTTATGATCATTTTCCACGCTTTTAAGAGTGACTGCTGAGAAAAGCTCTGATTAATATTGAGCACATAACTCCTTTCTCACCTTCAACAAGTTTAGGTTTGTACTCAACATATGAACTGCAGACATGGTAACCACTCTTATGGTCATGAGATGTACAGTATAGCCAGCTTTCTGGATCAGTCAGCCATAGCGTCTTGCCCTCTTTTTGGCTTCAGAGATAGAGGCAGCAGCTCCATTATACATCATCTTACCATGTTTGGAGAACATACCTCCAGATGAGACAGATCTGTTAGCAGGGATTGTACTTGACATCTCAGGTTACAGAAGCTAAATGCTTCAAATCAATGTCAGGCTGGAGTTGAATCATACATACCACATTTATTATCCATGTTACACCTTTGTTGTCTTAGCACCAAATGACTTACAATTTACATGCTACCTCACCTTTATAAAAAAAAACAGAGACAAGCAACTCAGTTGACACATTTTAATGATCTAGTTTGGCAATATGTGTGTAAATATTTTTTTCAGGCCCTTTATGTGATACATCTGTTCACATACAACATCATCATCATCAGCATCATCATCATCATGGACCAATCTATATCCGCAAATATCCCCACCATTATCATTGGAGGAATCTGGATAAATGGTTCATTCTCACAGGTTAGGGCACACGTTATCAAAGAGTCTATAAAAATCTTCACGTATGTCTTTGACCTCTTCCTTGACTCTTTCAGCAGTTAATCTTCCAGCATTCTGGAGATTAGTGCTGCAGATAGTAAATAAGGTTTATGAGTCCCATCTTTGCTAAGAACAGAAATTACTTTCTTCAATGCCCCAACTATTTGTGCAAAGGACATGGTAGTTTGGACTTGTGCAAAGTAACAGTCCACTGTGTCTTCCCATTCAGCCAGACATCCACTGCCCATGAGGTCTCTGTGTCCACCCAAATCAAGTTTGCAACCCCAACAGTTTGCAGACTGACAATGTTCCTTTTGTTTCACCAAGTGTTCAGCAGAGGATAAAAGTAGTTCTCTAGTTTCAATGAAAACTGTAGAAGTGCCGTGGATGGCCAATCTTGTTTGTTATGTTCTTCCAACCGTTTTATGGCAGTTGCCTTGGAAAAGACCCGACAATCATCTTTGTCATTGAATTTTGTGTGGTCATATAGATAGATATTGCACCATTGGTACTGCTTCACCATGGTTTGTGGATCTTCACCTTTGTGTCTTTTGGCTTCAGTTTCCTCTTTCGCATCTGTGGGATGAGATCTTTTCAGAGTGACATGTTGCACATATGCTTGATCCATGGGATGATTGATCCCATGAAAGATTCAGTCCACAGCCTCTCACCTGCTGACCCTGAAAATTGACACTTTACATTCCCACATAGTACTTGTCGTTGTAGCTTGGTGCTGCCAACAGCACACGTCCATTTACAGGAGATGGATTCTTTGTCTAATCCCTCTTTGACTATGCTTGCCACCTGTGGTACAAATGTAACCAAGGTCTGCCAGGTTGCAGCTGATAGAAACACCCATCAAGTAGATTTTCCTTATATTCTCGGCAAGGCTATGTAAGGCTTACCATAATGGCCAGGTCGCACCTGCACCAAAATCTTCTCACTCAACTAAAATGTAGTAGTCATGTTGAAGGTCTTCACAAAACTGTAGGTCTGCTTTCTTGGACAGCTTTAGAAAAACAGATGAAACCTCCAAAAATCAAGCCTCTTTTGCACACTTTGAATTTAACTTGAATTTGCATA
The DNA here is from genome assembly GCA_964020975.1 of Hermodice carunculata. Classification (NCBI taxonomy): domain Eukaryota; kingdom Metazoa; phylum Annelida; class Polychaeta; order Eunicida; family Amphinomidae; genus Hermodice; species Hermodice carunculata. Next base: position 75,573,756 of record OZ026613.1, on the reverse strand, counting down.
TTTTAGACTTGAGGTCAATCCAAATTAAGGCTGATTGCAATGTGTTTGAAACTGTCTGAAAACGAGACGGTCTGTTATGTATTTTTTTCACTCATTCTGGTTTTGTTATGTGACAAAGTCTGTGTCCAGAGAGATGGGGAAAGTACCTTTTCCAAGTCCAACCCACACAGAACATGTCTCAACACGCTACTTCTAAAACATGTCTCCTTATTGTTTTGCAATATTCACATATTCTATGTACTTGTGGGGTTTTTGGTCTAAGGTGTTATCACTTGTAGTAATTCAGCCGTGTCCAGCAAATTGTTCATGTTTTAAAGTTCACAGTGACATGTGACTCATTTCTATTTGCAATTGCAAATATCATAGATAAAAAATACTAATATGTTAATTCCAATAATAACATGTGAAAATTGTGTGTCTTTGCACATAGCACCTGTACATACTTTCTCATAGTTGTCCAAATAAACTCATTAGCTAACCTTGATCATGTCCGCCTTTCAATCTGGTTCATAATTTACCTGTGTTTGTTGCACATTGTTCTCAAATTGTCTTCTCTTTTCATTTCGATTATCAAAGCAAAATTGTCCTCTTCGGTTTCGATTGGGATTCGGATTTCGATTGTCCATTGAAGTTTTGTTGGTTATTAATATTGTTGGTTTTGTTTCTTCGGCCTCCATAAGTTGGTCCCTGGGGATATAGCTTTCCTGTTACTGGTGTTATAAAGGCCTTTGGGATGAATTCTGTGCCCATGCCAGACATATGTACCCCAACTAATAAAAAAATTGGGAGGGGAATGAGAATTATGCCTGTCTGAACGTGAGTCTCTCATTTGTGTCAGCAAAAGGTTTGATGTTGTTGTTCAACTCTGAGCGCTCAACATTCTTTTTTTCTGTGATTATTCTCAGTGGCACTTCAAAAAGAAAAATTTTGGGTCCCTTTTGATAGGTCAAGATGTTGTTGATCAACTGTCTGTACTCTTCAGTGCACTCCCATATGTACCCCAACTAACAAAAAAAATTGTGGGGGGGGGTGAGAATTATGCCTCTCTGAACGTACGTGAGTCTCTCATTTGTGTCAGCAAAAGGTTTGATATTGTTGAACTCTGAGTGCTCAACATTCTTTTTTCTATGTTTATTCTTGGTGGCACTTCAAAGAGGAAAATTTTGGGTTCCTTTTGATAGATCAAGATGTTGCAGATCAACTTTCTCTACTCTTCAGTACACTCCCCTACACACGCACCATCACTGATTTTGTTTGTGCCTAGAAGTATTGATACAGTTTTGTTTTGGTATGTTGTTCTTGCAAAGAGTCGCTGGCCGTCTCCTATATGCCTTACTGACATGAATTTTGTCACTATTCCTTAACCTTTGCCTAATTTGTATGGGTTCAGGTTGTTACCAAGAGAGTCGCATAAGGAGAAATGACCAGATGGAGTCAGAGTTTCTTTGATCTTTTCATTATTCATTGTTTTGTGACCCTCTCTCTGCTTTTCTGTTTCTGCAACGGAGGTTCATCTCGCCTTGTTTGTTTCGCCACCTGATGTCATCCTTCTCTGTATGTCTTGTTTTTGTTTCCAATGTGGTATATTCAGTTTTGGCTGGTTTATTTTCTGCACATACAGTTGCAATGGTTGCGTTGAGCTCTTTCTTATTTTCCATTTCTTTGCATTTATGCATTTCATGGAGGCCAGCGGTGCCTTCCTCCCAACATATTTTAATTGAATTACGGTTCAAGGCTTTGCCCTTGTCCTGGGCTTTGAAGACTTCCTCTTATAGTCCTTTGCATTATTTAAAGATATCTTCACTTTCTGGTCGCCTGAATTCATACATATTGTGCAGTCTGTCGTGTACTGGACCCATTTCTTTCATTGATTCCCTGTCACATATGTTGTTGCCTTAGTTCTGTGATTTCATCTTAATTCTTCTGCAGTGTGGTTGTCATTTCTTTTTTCTCATGATTAGTCTCTGTGAGTAATTTTTGTAGTTTTGTTACTTCAGTCTAATGGCTTTCCGGTGTCTTCTGATTCTTCATAACACGCCAGAATTTAACCAGTTCAGTCTCTTTCTCACCACATTTCTTTTGTAATTGTGATAACACTTTCTTTAATTTCTCGTTTTTACTTTACCTATATGTTAGACCCTCTAACCTTTTGGAGTGTTTGAGAGGACCGGTTTAAAACCACCAGTTGCCTTTTATGGGTGACTGCCTGTCTCAAGTCAGGAGTGAAATTTGTTTATTCACATAGGTATTGGAAGATGGATGTTGATTCTTTGGCAACTCTGGAATATTTTTCCTGTCATTTATGGGTTTGGAATTTATGAATATGGATCATATTTTTCTGTACTATTTGATAATTACTTCATTGGCTTATTGTGCTGTGGGCTGTGTTCTCTGACTCATAGTTATAGTGGAGGTAAAGTATGTTAATAATGTTTCAGATTCATAAATATCACAAAAACGATGTAGGCCTATTTTCTTTTATTGCTGTTAACTTAGCTGACTAACAAGTCGGGAGAACTAAAAAGTGACAGGCCTACCAGGTCTCTTTTTTGGCAGAAGTAATAAAATTTGTATTTTGGGTGGTTAGGCCTATACATTTTGGAAACATTATAGTCTGTAGTTAATGAAGAATATTTCAAAAGGTTGAGAGGACCGGTTTAAAACCACCAGTTGCCTTTTATGGGTGACTGCCTGTCTCAAATCAGGAGTGAAATTTGTTTCTTCTCATTGGTATTGGAAGATGGATGGTGATGCTTTGGCAACTCTGGAGTATCTTTGCTGTAATTGTTGGGTTTGGAATTTTTGAATATGGATCATGTTTTTCTGTATTATTTGATAAAAAGTTCATGGGCTATGTTGTGCTGTGGGCTGTGTTCTCCGACTCATGGTTATAGGGGAGATAAAGTGTGTTTATAATGTTCCAGATTCATAAATATCACAAAAATGATGTAGGCCTACTTTCTTCTATTGCTGTGAACTTAGCTGACTGATAAGTCGGGAGAAGTAAAAAGTGATAGGCCTACCAGGTCTCTTTTTATTTTTGGCAGAAGTTATAAAATTTGTATTTTGGGTGGCCAGGCCTATACATTTCGGAAACACTATAGTCTGTAGTTAATGAAGAATATTTCAAAGGTTGAGAGGACCGGTTTAAAACCACCAGCTGCCTTTTATGGGTCCCTGCCTGTCTCAAATCAGGAGTGAAATTTGTTTCTTCGCATGGGTATTGGAAGATGGATGTTGATGCTTTGGCAACTCTGGAATATCTTTGCTGTCATTGTTGGGTTTGGAATTTATAAATATGGATTAAGTTTTTCTGTACTATTTTATAAGTACTTCATTGGCTATGATGTGCTGTGGGCTGTGTTCTCCGACTCATAGTTATAGGGGAGGTAAAGTGTGTTTACATTTTTGGTTGACTTTTTCAAAGGCATTTACCCCCTGGGTCTCCATGGCACCAATGCATTTAAGAATATCTTAATGCATCAGTAATATTTCCTCTTCACTATCCGTCTGACTGCCCCTTTCACAAAATGCATTAGTCAGGGTTATATTGCATGTGTAGGTACAGTTTTATTATCAGGCTTTGTCTCATTTTTTAGTTCATCAGACATTGTGACAGTCCCATTTGTAATTTTACACATGTTACAGCAGTACTCATTTGTTCTGATTTGTATTAGAGGTCCCAGTTCTGTCCCTGTTAGACCAGTGCAGTAGTAATGGTTCCACCCTTCACACGTGTCACATTGTATCATCTTTCTAGAGTTTGGTTTGTCACACCCCTCTCTTTTGCATGTTTTCCTTGTTACTTTGTCTGTGGTGTCATTTACTTCTTCGTCTCTGTCTTTTTATAGACATGTGTGAGGGGCCAGTGTTTTTCTCCACATTTACCTGTTGTCATTTGGTTGATGCGAGTAGTTAGGATAGGAAAGTGATCCATTAACCACATGACATAGAAATTGCCTTTTACATGAATTCTCTTGGTCCTACTGTATACTGTAATATGGATTGATCCAAAATGTTCTTCCTCAGAAACACCCAGTTTGAATTAATCTGAGAACTTTAAGCGATTTGCACCAAGATCCTTTGCAGATCCGTACTGCTCATGACACAAATGAATCCAATTCTCCAAGTGTTCTTCGCCAATCCCTATCACTAATGATTGTGATTTCTCTCGCACAACATAGGCACTGTGGTGTGGAACGAGAGTTTCCTCGCCTTTTTGTCTTATCCCTGCTCTGCGTGTAGGTCGTCCCCCTTGACCGTTACCGTTGGTATTATCAGCCGCCGGTACATGGTTTTTTGCAATATTTCAGTATGGCAATGTATGCTGTATTGATCCGCTTAAATTTCTCAGTAGCTGACGGATCAGGATTTTTATCTGGGTGGAACTCCCACGCTAATGGTCTACACGCCTTTGTACTTCGTCTGTGATAGCGCCAATCTCTGTTTCCAACACGGCATATGCTGAAACAGCCCCCATTAACCTTGAAGCTTAAAATTTGTGGGCTACCTAATTAGCGGTCAGTGAAAAAAAGTTCTGCAATTTCTCTCTGGGAACTAGTTTGGACTCCTTTATAGACTTGTACGTTCTCTTGTCTCATTCATATTTTGGCAATTCACTATCGTCAATTTCTTGGTATAAACACTATTATTCTAATCAAAATTGATCAACAGTACGATTCCATGTTCTTACTCTTGCGGAAGAAGCCCACAAGAGGGCAGTTTAAGAAATGAGATGAGTATTCCTGCGAGATCCACCTGACCGTTGGACAGGCTGGTGCCGGCTTTAAGACGTTGACGCCCCAGTGCGTTAAAATCGCGTCCGGTTATAAGACATATACGGCCCAGAGCGTAAAATGTGCGTCTGGGCGTGGAAGCATGGGATCCTTTAAGAATGATATTTAAGGGTGGAATCTCTCAAGAAACTGCCTTTACGGAAGGTTGTTTTAGATGCATTTTTCACTTTGCAGCTCAAGCAAACAAAGCGATTTATAAACCTGGCTCCTTTGACTGGTACGTTCTTGACAACAAGAAGTGGTGGGTCCTGCAATGCGTTCTCATTTATTTATTTATTTATTTATTTATTTATTTATTTATTTATTTATTTATTTATTTATTTATTTATTCATTTATTGATTCATATATTCATTTATTTGTTCATTTATATATTAACTTTATTTATTTTGCATTGATTCAGAATGTAAAGATGACTTTTGTTGCGATTTGAATTTAAATAAAATTGTTATAATGAGTTCGTATTTCTTACCAACTTGGCACCCAGCTGCTTCAAGCGTCTGGCAGTTGGTGGGTCTCGACAACCATCATAATTTGGGGGACGCCATATGGGTTTGTCTCTGATTAGGACACAGTCTCTGACGCCATGTTTTTCGCCCGTTCCTTTGTCGTTTATGGCCCCGAATGGGCATGGAGCGTGATATCGCTGACCAATCAATGTAACTTTCCATTGAAATGTTCCTTTCCTTCTGTTGACTGTTTCTCCTGCTGCGCAAAAATCTGAAACATACATTCATCATTAAAATTGGATTTTGACTGACATCCCCAAAATCTAGAAGCCAGCTTTTGGACAAAATTTGGTTTATTTTAGTTTTAACACTGATTTACAGAAACACCATTTCCCTCGCTCTTGGTAGCATTATGGCCATATGGCCTATGATAGTGTTGCAAGCCAAGCAAATGTTATTTTAACGACACGTCATGCGCTTTCTTGTCAGTGTATACAGTTTATTCCTTATATTTTGTTTACTTTTTTTAATATCCGAAACTATCAGTCAGTCTTGTGAATTCATATTGTGCAAAAACTATATTTGAAGTTTCTATGACATGCTTTCCTGTGATGATCACTATCCGCCTCCCCCCCCCCCAAAAAAAAAGAAAATAAAGAAAAAGAAAACAGGTTTGGATATTGTCTGGCCAATGCCATTGGACGAAAAATGTCTTGGATTTACCACACATGCATAACTAAACAACCATTATTTTATAAATGCTTGAAATATACTGACAATGTACGTGATTCTGACTGGTGCAGACCGGTTACAATCGTTTTAGAACATTGTCATCACACATCAATTCATCACTGAAAACAACTCGACAACTATAGCTGAGCGCACGCATGTAATAACTCCAAACTAATTGTCTACTGTCTAGCAGTGTTCACAACGCAGCAGGAAATTACTTCTGAATGGGATTTGGCGCAATGGATTGTGTCAACAACTCTTCGCAGTGGAAACGGGTCACGTACTAACGGTATTTTATAAAAGTGTATCTAAATAAGTCTATCAAAATTTTGTAAACTCAAAAATTCAAAGAAGTAATTTGAAAGGCGTTCCAGTTACTAGTATTGCGTAATTATCAGTCCTTATTTGAAAATAAATCATCTGTCACTTCACCAACATTTAATGTATATGAAACTTTTAAGTCGAGTCTGGATATCTTGTACAATCGAGGCCTGTTGGGTTTTGGAATCTGTATCTGTGATTCTTACTTATCATATTGGAACAATAATATGGTATGTAGTACTGTTTACATATGTTAAATACGCGTTTATTGCCATAATACTGGACCGCAGAGCAACTGGTCAAAATCAAGTGTCCATATCTCAAGAAACTGCGTCCGAATTTTGAATGATATCAAACCCAGCTTTAAAAAATATGCTAGACAACCCCCGAATACAGCGGTAATGGAAAAGAATGAAAACAACAAAGTTGTTCCTACCTTTACGACATTCCAAGGGCAGCTCCTCATTTTTGTATCTAATATCCTCCAGGAAAGCCCTGTACTTAGCATTGTACTCTATTTCAGATATATGTGGCTCACTTGCAATGACACTCTCCACAAAAGTTGGCGTGTTGAGAAGAGAGAAAGTCAACAGCAGCACAGACGAAGTAGCCATTGTGCGAGTTACGACAGACTATGATCACATCTGAAGTCAATCCAACTGTGTGGTTAATTAAGAAAATACTCTACATCCATGTGTGTTTAGTGTTTTTTTTTTAATCCAAGTGTTGATTTTGCCATCGCACCATTTGTTGACATATAATATAAAACATTTGCATCCGGTTTCATGTTATATCATCGTGACAAGACCTATCTAATTTTTCATCCTTATTTTCTGTTGTAATTTAGCACTCAAAATACAAAGTCTTTTGAAATAACAATCAGAACCCTTACTTTCGGCTCTTAAACACTGTCTTAAAGTCAGAAGGTCAACACGTAATTCAAACCTTTCACAATATCGGCTAAAATCTGTGGCAAATGGTCGGCATGCTGTTCGTCCCTAGCCCTGTAGGTCAGCAGCCTATGCTGGAGTGGATAACTAGTCAAATTGGCTGTCACTATTTGAACAACTTTCATATATGGTAGAAAAAATATGCTTATGGAGGAATTATAACCACATATATCCACCATATGGAGCTACTGTGATACCTTTCACGTTGCATATTTCCCAATTACAGAGCGGTGTTGATGTCACGTTCTAAACTTGTTACCCCAACAACCACATTGCACGGCCCTCAAACTCCAAATTCAAGTTCAGATTCATGATGACAAGTTTAGAATTGAAATATCGGATAGCCTAGGGCGCGTCCGCCACAGTAATGCTCTCCCTGCGCTCGGGCCTTACTTCACGCA